>JAOEHX010062567.1:0-17048 GCA_025448015.1 Bolborhynchus lineola | reverse complement strand
TGTTTTGTTTTGGTTGGTTGTTTTGTTGGTTTTTTTTGTTTGTTTGTTTGTTTTTCGTGGCAGCATGTCAGGAGGACTTGTTAGGTCAACCCTGTCTGTTGAAATGCTGTGTATGTAGAAATACAGGTGGGTAGCCCAGGGTGTAAAAACCAAGGCAATGTACCGCAGTTCTAATAAAGAAGGGCAAAAACAGGAAACATGAGAATGTAGCTGAGTTGGACGGAAGCCTCAGTAAATGCACTGAAGGGCTGTCAACTCCCACACTTACATGCTCAGAGATGAGTCATTAACCTGTACTGAACTAAACTGAGGTCAAACCTCTGTAACTTACCTGCTGGTTGAAGCCTGGGAAACTAGGGCTTGGATTTGAGAGTTTTGCTGGCTGGCAGAGAAGTTAGAAACCTTGTTAAAACCATAATAAACCATAGTGAAAATTTATTTTAGGGGTACTAGGTGTGTTTTTTATCCCAAGATTTCTTTATTTCACTCTTCGTATTTCCCTCACTAGCATAGATGTGTTCATAACATTTGCAGGAGTAGTGGCACAGACTAGCCACTAGCACTTTAAATCACTGTGGTACGACTTGTACTAGTCTAGAAACCAAAGTAGTGGAAATACTGACAACATACATATATTTCTATTCCTGTTTGATAGCTACATGTGCCATGATGGCAACCACAGGATACTTTTTCTATGCTTACAATATGCTGTAGACCCTTATTGTTCAAACTGCAGGCTGGATACCAGCCAGAGCAATGATCTGACTCATCAAAAGAATCAAGCGCTGAGAAGCTATTGAAGATGATTATATGTGTGCAGGCTTGGATCTGTAGCTAGAGTTGAGAGACAGAATTGAGAAGCTAGTATATGTGAATATTATGATGGGATTAGAAGATTGTAAAATGACCACCACTAAGACTAAGAAACCAGATTAGAGTAGTTCTCTGCTCTTCTGGGGAAGTATCCAGAAGCATCTTAGTGACAGGAGGCTGATAGTGTTCTTCACCTTATATTTAACTAGGGGTAAGGTACAATTAGAACCAAGGCTTGGCTAGGAACAAAGTCCAATACATTTCTTCTGCATCTCTGAACACACTGATGTGAACTGGTTCTGCAAGTGGAGCAGATCAGTGTAACTCTGTTAACCTAATTGGGTCTGAGGATCAACCTCAAGGGGCTTATGCTGTTTGTTTTGAGATTATTCTTTTTCTCACACTCCTAAATCTTCCCCTTCACCCCACCTTTACATTTAGCTTGCAGGTTTGCAAAATGTTATACAAAGACTATTAACCTTTCCTTCATTCAGTGGCTGTTTTGTGACTGTGAAGAGTGGGAATAAGCAGATCATAGAAAAAAACTTAAGATGTAGAAATTATTGCTGTTATGTAAATTGTGCCCATTCAAGCAAAAATACACTCTATCTCCTAGACAAGATAGTCCTGTATGAGACCTTTGTATTTGTGCCTGATAGTTACATAAAGATATGAAAGCATTTATATACAGGCAACTTTTTTCTTCATATGTCTGTGTAAAGCAGTATGCAAAACCTTTATGAATGTTTGCCATTTGATGTGAAGTTTTCCAGATGGATAAATGCGTCAGGCTGAATTTTCTTCAGATTTCTTCTGGGAGAGGGAGACAGCATTTTTGAAAAAGATGAGAGAAAATATGGACTAGCTATCATTAATAAAAGAATAAGCAAACACTGAGGATTTCTTTAAGGTGCTTTAGGTTCTTTAAAAAGCATACTGTAGAATACAAACTTACTATTGGCAGGAGGCTTATCCTCCTGTCTTCATGCTTTTTTGCTTCCATGGTCAATCAGACAGTACGGTCTTGAAAAAAGACCATATTCTTCATGTGGGTGAGATTTACAGTTGGTTGCAGTTTACCGTGCATTGCTTCTTGAAATTTCCAAGGGTAATTCTTGTACTCACCATGAAAATGAGAGCAGAAACATAGTTTTACTAGTTTTGATGACCTCTTTGCAGTTTTGCAACTAGTGAAGAGCTATAATCTACAGGTTCATGAAAAGCCCAAGATTTCAGTACCACAAAACAATGTTCTAGCTTCAGACTGCATGGATCTTGACTGTGTGCAAATTTCTTTTTCCTTGTGTTTAACAGGTTCAAAATGGTTTGTCAATTTAGAGTAAAACTGCTTTATGACTAAAGGTGGCTTAATTTCCTCAAAAAGCACATTAAATATAAAATACAAAAGAAATTAGTTCCATTTCATTCTCTACTTCCAATAAATTTCCAAAATTTGGATCCATTAAATATTAGCTAAACATGACATATGCAGATATTCTGTGTACTCCTGTGTAGCAACATCAATGTTGCAGGAAAACTGGTCATGTAATGGGTATTGCTGGAGGAGAGCAACAGCTCTTATTTGAGTAAGCTCCAGGAGTTTGAGCTAGCTTTATTTGTTGAACTTCAATTATTTCCCTTTTTCTTTACATCCCATTATGAACACAATAACCTGTTTGTATTTCTTTCCTGGGCTTACAATAAATTTTATATGGTACATAATTACAAATGTACTTTTGTTCTAGAAATTTAAAAAAACAGTGAAAATAACAGTTTTTGAAAAGTTGGCTTACTATATTTGACATGTTTTACCTTCTCTGAATCTGATGCTAAAATAACTAAGCCACAGAAACAAGAGAGAATTTTCTAGTACCAGTTTTTGGTAGATCTATAACCCCGGGGTAAATGATGTTCCACTTTGTTTTGTTTTTTCCTAATAGTACTTATTTAAAAAAATAAGTCATGGCACATCATGCCATCAGAGTTACAAGACTTTTAACGTTGTGTGCATTTTGAAGGAAAACTGTAAGACAAGGCATGGAAGAGAGGAGAGAGGGAGGAGACTTCAAAACTGTACTGCTCTGGATTTTTAGTTTATACAGACCTAATAACTGGAATATGAATATATTTAAAAAGTTAAAAAGCCTGCAGCAATTTAATCTCCTTGTTCATGATCTTGACCAAAACAAACAGTAGTTCATTTGGTTGATTGGACTTAAAGAAGTGGTACACTTTTTATTTGTTTATTTTATTTAATTTATTTAAAGTATTTTTTTTTTTTTTTTTTTTTTTTAGAATTATGCTGTGCCTAGGGGAAGCCACAGGGTTCTGTTCCCTCCTTTGTAATATTGAAATGCATCAGAAAACTTTGCCTACCAACTGTTGTTTACATAATTAGCATTACAATGTAGCTTTCTAGTTCCACTATGCATTATAGAAGTCTTTCACCAAAGACTCCAAAACAGTTCATTAGTCAGTCTTGATTGTTTGGCTACTGTTCATTATGATGCTCATAGAAAGAGCTATCCTTATTATCAGTTTGAATTTGCATGTGTGCAGGTTTCTTGTCTTTGGTTTCATTTGACTCTGATTGATTGCTCTGAACTACTTGAACATAAATTATAAAGATAAGGTATAATTGCATCAAAGCATGCCTTATTCATGCCTGAGTGAAGCCAAACATTGCCCTTTTGGGGGTTTGTTTTTCCTTTGTCTTCTTCCCTCTGTTTACCATGTGTTATGGTGGCATATCATAATCTCTTATTTGATAGGAATGCATTTCAAAGGAAGACAGCTGGGACTTTTAAGAGATCATGTGTTCTTGAGAGCATGGTGTGCAGAAAATTTACCAGCTATGCAAATTCTCATATGATTTCTACTTAAGAATTTATTGCAAACATAAAACAATGTGATGCTGGTTTTGTGTGCATTTGGATGCGCTTATGAAAAGTTTTGCTAAAACTAAATCTTCTGTTAACCTAAACAGATTTGTCTTTGTACTACTTGGAAAGAAAAAATCTAGCATTTTTAAATGTTTTATATGAATACAAAGTTAATGTATGCAGAATATTTGCATAGATGGCTCTTTTCTCCTTTTACTTTCGTTGCAATACACCCCCTTGCTCTTACAGCTTGTGTAATCCTGTTATGCAGCAGCAAGATGTACTGCAGAGCATGCTCCATTCTGACACACTGTGGCCTCCTGCTTAGCCTGTATTTCAGGTTCCTCCATTAATTTAGGAAACAAACCCATATGTGTGTGTGTATATAAATATCTTTAAGAGAATATTCCTAAATGCAGAAATATGAAGAACACAAAAATTCTTACCTGGCCTTCCCAGCTGGGTTATGTGACTGAGGACCAACAGCACATGTTATTACTTCTGAGACTTGTACTTGCAGGAAACAACTTCCAGCCATTTCCTCCCTAGTCTCCACAGACTTCTGCCTGCAGGCAGTCTGTCCCTGAGTTAGCGAGGGTCATAGTAGAACAGTTAAAGCTACTCCTCTGTGCGATTGTGATCTCTTTTGCTTCTCTTTATGAAATCCTGATCTTTCCCAAACGGCGGCTCCTATAGTTCTCTATCTGCAGCCTGAGATAGCTGACAGCTGGGGTTTTATCCGGATCATAAGGGAGCTTTCTGTACAAGGTCTGGCCCTGTTTCTAGGTTGCCTGCTTTTACTATTTCTTTTACAGATTTTTTGCAGCAAATGAGTGTCACCTTCACTTCCATTGCGCTCTAGCCGATGCGGTATATCTCGCATATATTAATTAGCAAAGAGCAGCAGTTTACATCAGGGTGTTACCTGCTGCAGATTACAGCTGAAGCTGCAGGGCAGTCCAGGGGCAGCAAGCCAGCAGTTGTCACTGTTTTTTATTTTCAGATTTAAAGGAGTTATGTTATTTGCCTTGAGCCTCTTAGAAACTTCACTGTCCACAAGTAACTGGTCCAAGCTTTAAAATTGCATGGGTTTTTTTCCCCCATTATTTGTACTGATGTGATCATTATGATTCTATTCAGAAAGAAAGATATTTTTCTTCCATTGAAAAGCATCTGTATAGAACACTACTCACCTGTTTAGCCTTTCAGCTATTGCATGTTTAATGGTGGTTATGAAAGGATAAAAGAGCATACATTAAAAAAATATATATCAGAAAATACTAGAAAAAGTCCATACTGGTGGATATTCCTCTTGTAAGTGCATAGTTCGTGATTTCTAAACAAGCAGATAAGTATAGTTATGGTGCTTCTACAGGATTAATGAGAAGTTAAGCAAGAAACCCAGGCTGAGTCAAGATTACAAAGCAGACACTGTTATGAGGGCAGAGAACAGACCAAAGAAGGCAGTGCTTCTGCTCAGGAAGAGTGTTGTGACTTCAGTAGGTCCCCAGATGCTGTCTCTGTTACTTGTTCTGGGGACTGGAAATGCCAGTGTAAGGACTCAGCAATTGCAAAGGTAGCTTAGAGTTACTTCTACTTCTTGTTCCTCCTGACCTACGAGTTCATGTGTTTGTCTTGAGGACAGACAGCAGATAGCTTCACAATATAACCACATGAAGGCAGGCAGAAGAATATTCTGGGCAGTATTATTGCATTTGTCCCCTAAAGTCTCATCCTCAGTGAGCTAGCTTATCTCACATTGTATTTATATTACTTTTCAGTCTTTACTTTCAAAAAAGCAACCACCCTTTTCCCCTCATTTGCATAAATCCTACACAGGTAACTTCTGTAGATGTAGGTTCATGCTAATTATGAAAAGCAAAAGTAAAAGATCATGAACCCAAATCAGTTTTCTCACCAGACCTCTGTTATGCTGGGCTTTTTTTCTGTGAATTACTTGGGGAAAAAGTCTAGAACCTACCTGCTTGAAACCAGCTGATAACAGTAAGTGAAATCTTTTAAAGGAGCAAAAGATTATTTGGAAGACATATATTGGAGAGGTAGGCTAAACACAAAGTGTTTGGTTTAGGATTTCCATTTTTCCTTGATGTGGAACAATAAATAGTCTTAAGATCATGTGAAATGTACAGTTGTTGCCTTAGCTGCATGCTCTAATTAGGGTGACGTGATTGTAAGAACTTTCTCAGTCATAGTCACATTTGTCATGACTTAAGAGATTCTTCTCACTCGTGTGCTTGTCTGCCCATGCTTAAAATGTTCTCTTTTATTTTTCCTGTTTCATAGGAAATCATGAGAATTTGTTTATCTCCACACAAAGCAGGGTAAATTGTGCAGACAAAGAACTTATTGCATCAGTCTGCACTTCTAACCTGAAATTATAAAAAAGTTTCTTATGGTCAGATTCTAGCTTTGGAGCATTCAATGTAATAATAATAATGGCCAACTCCAGCCTTAAAAAGAGTCTTTAAATGTGTTTTTTCACCTTGAAATCTTGTGTTTTGCAAAGCTTGCTAGTATTTCTGTAGAAGGCACACAGAATAATGGCAGATTTGAGCATGCTTGAGTGTAACATTAGGCAGGTTTTGGAAAAGGCAAATTGTACCTACCTTTTTAAAAAAGGGTAATGGTAAAACAGTGCAGCATTTTACAGTGCTTTCAGAAGAAGGACAGTATTGCTGAAATTCAATATGCAGCTTTAAAGGACTTCCTAACTTCTGGAATTAACAATGCCAAATTAAATTCCAGGCACATGGAGGAATGAAATGTGTTTTATAGAGTCCAGTATATTGAGCAAGCAGCTTCTAAAACTAAAAAAAAAAAATCTCTCCAAAGCAAAGCCAGCATGACATAAAGAAAGCTATGATTTAAAAGTGGTTTCAAACTCTTTCTCCCGGCTGTCTGTCCACTCAGACCTGTGGCTTTGCATTTAACCGATTTTTCTGGCTTGAAGTAAGAGGTAATGACTTCACATCAACCACAGATAGAGTAGAGAAACAGTTGGAAAATATCCTAGCCATGAAGGTGTAAGGAATGGCCTAAAAGATTTCCTGATGCCATCTGCTCCTTTTTGTTTGAGGTACCAATTGCACCTTGGGAATGAGATACAGATCTTCAGACTCCTACAAGAGCTGTTTAAACCTTTGGCTGGAGAGCAGTTTAGTGTGTGTTTCATTATTGCAGCCAGGTAAAACAGCTGAAAATGACTTCAGATTGCAAGTCTAGTAACTTAGAAGATAAGCTATCTCTTGAGGAGTGGAAGATCTGTCTTCAAATCTCCACCATGGGCATTTAAATTTGTCTCACTTCCAAACAAAGCAGCTTTAATCAGCTTTTCCAAACTCAAGCTTTGATTAAAATAGCCCTCAGTTCAGTTTCTGAAAGTGACATATTTTGACCACATGAGCTTGAGCAGTTGCTATGTGGCAGACATTGGGGAATTTATACATCTTGTTGGTGTCTTAGTATGAGATGATGATTGCAGATTTAGGTGTCTATATACATGCTCAGGAGCAGGAACTCTCTGATGCCTCAGAGATTTTACTGGACGCTAAGGAGTTCAGACTCATTGAGAGCTGGGTTCATTTGATGATGCAAATTAGCTAGGGTTTAGAATTCTGCATCTGAATAAATGTCCACCTCTAAACTGATGCATGCAAAGCGCTTTGCTCTGAATCTCATAAACTTCCAAGGGATTTATAATATTTTTGAATAATGTTAATGGCTGTAGTCTTCCTATAATTTCACAGTCTCAGGCAACCTACAAGGTAGTCATCAAAATGCTGTTACTGCCAAAAGTAAGTATGTTAATCTCATTTTATTGGTCTTTTTGACTTATCCTTTTTTTGTCCATGTAGGTTGTAGCTAACCTCTTCTTATCTCTGCCTGGGGACACTGTTTTAAGGACAGTATTTATAATGTGCTGTCAGCATTAAAGTAAGATTGTGTGGATATTCAATCTAGCACTACACAGTGTGACAGCTTAGAATGTATTAACTTCTCTAAACTCCTGGATGCATCTGTATTTTTCTTTGCTTCACCATATATTTGTTTAAATATTTGTTAATATTTAGTTTTAAAATGTAAAAAATTAGAGGCAAGAAAAATAAAGCTCCTTGGGTTCTCTTGTGTTCCATAGTATTAGAACCTTCTTTAGAACAAGTGCAACAGAAAATAAAAATACATTTGAGAAGTGACTTGCCCAAAACTTGTGACTTGGTTTGTACACATAAAATGTGTACTGTATTATGTGTTTTTCCTGATTGTGTTTATCATTACATGCAGCTATTGTTATACAGAAAAAAGGTGAATCACATTTATGTGCTTATAATGGCAAAGAAAAATATTAGCTGTCTAGAGGAAGGCTGAAAGAGAAACTCTTGCTGTAGGTTGAGGTATTAGACTGTGGAAATATTGGAAAAAGTCATGTCCAAGGTAGAAAGAGTAAATGGAAACAAAGACAACAGGGACTTAGACACAAGAACACACACACACATATGCACATTATAGGAGTGTAAACATGGCTTTTACATCAATTTCATCTTCAGATACATGCTACCTAGAGCTATAGCTTGCTAGTTTACAAGTTACTACTTTGGGTACCTCTGTTTTTATATACTGATTTTGCAAAATTACCTTGATGTATACATTGCATTATAAATCAATCTATATAAGGTAGATAATGGAACTACCATATATCCTAAAGAATGGCGCTTGTTCAGACTGGTGCAAAAAATAGCTTTTTTAATTGGATGCAATACCAATCTATAGTGAGATTTATGCTAATTATGTGAAGTACCAACTTCAGAATTAGTGCTTCCCTAGTTTCATCTTTAGACAAACTTTGTAGGAATAATGCCTCAGGGGAGAATTCATGGATATGAGATGTATGCAGATGATCAGGAGTTGCCTGTCCAGCTTTTACAATTTTTATGACACTTTAAAAGAAAAAATAATGTAAATGATAATTTTCAAAGCTGTTTTCGACACCTGTTTCTCAAGGGAGATGCGTTTTTACTAATTTTTGCTTTACTAACAAGCCACATATGCAGACAGGAGCCATTGTATAGATTTTTAGTGAAGGACTTTTAGCAAAACATTGGTGGGGAAAGCAGTGATTAATAAGTTTGTGGCCTCAAGGGGAGTTTTTTGCTGACCATAGTAAAAATGGTTGCATTGTGCTAGAGGTATAATACATCATGAACCTTATAATGTGCAAATGAGGTGATAAAGACAACTTGTGTTAACGGCCTGTAACACAACTATGTAATAATGGTGATGGCTGAACAGCTGACAATTGTGGTTGTAAAGGACTTTCAAAGAAAATGATGCTAATGCTGCAGGAAATCCCAGCAAATCTGTTATCGGTTTTCAAAATACTGTGGGTTGGTGACAAAATTAAGCTTTTGAAAGCAGAGTCTGCAGTAGGCATTGCAATGTCAACTACCAGGGTTTGCACAGCTGGCAGTGTGAAGAGTGCACCTCTGGAGTTAGGGAAAGGTAGGTATAGGGTAGTAATAGAATCACATAGCCCTTGCCATATAGCTGCCTTCACTGACAGCATTGTAGTTTGGGGTTTCAACTTTGCACACTGTAATGTCAGACTGCAAAATGCCCACGTGGTTCTTATCAGCCCATGGTTTATCCCGCTTTTGCATAGCACGTGATATACACAAATAATCAACTTTTCCTAATTTGGACTGGAGGAGAGTTTTGTGGCATGCAGTGTATCCATCCTTGACTGTTCTGTCTGGAAGTAGAGGAGAAATTTCCCTCCTTACTGTTGCTGCATCCTTGAGAAAATGCTGGAAGTGAGTTTCTAGTGAGTAAGTAGCCTGTGATCAGTTGTCACCTGGCTCAGTGAGCTACCCTCTGTCACCTGCCTTCCTAAAATGGCTTTGGACTTGGGGCTGCAGCTTTTGTGACTTGTTTAAGCAACTGACAGCAGGGTCCCAAAGAGTCCTCTCAAGCATGATCTATCAGCTCACAAGGTGGTGAGGTATTTGTGTGCAGCCAACACCATCACTGGCCAAAATTCAGTTGCACGATAGCGCACATGCATGTGTGCACATGTATGTATGCATAGATATGTGATGGGAGTGACTGGAGAAGGCAGTGTCTGCCTGAGGGTGAGCAGCTCTGCTATGAATGACTGCCAACCATATGAGATGCAAAACTTTTGGGCTTGGAATGCAAAATGCATCAGGGCTGTTTATACCTACTGCAAACAGTTATCCACTGACAGCTGCATATCACACATAATATAAATAAAAGCTGTGGTAACGGCAATTGATATAAACTCTTACTTTTTAGCCATGCCAATGTTCTCTTGCTTGGTATCAGCTCAGATCTTGTAGAGCTTGTGTGTTTCCCCAAGGCAGGGTCATGTTTTTTTCAAGGTTATGGGTCATGCTTTGCAATTCTTTTACTCCAAAGCTCAACGGAGAATATCCAATATGCAGATCATGAAATGCAGAAGTGAAGTTATAAATCCCTCATTCTGAAATGGAGTAAACCAAGTCGGTAGAATATATGATGGTTGTGGTTTGACAACAATTGCATGGTGTGTCATAGCAGTTTTACAGGAACTGCAGGCAGACTTGCTGTTCCTAAAATCTCATTTGTATAAACAAATCTGCAGCTCTTCAAAGATGGAGCAGTTCTGTGAGTCAGTGAATTTTTGATTGCTTCAGTGTCAAAAGGAAAAATGCCTAGCAGAATTAAACCTTGAGTAATATAGACAGCAGCTATATACAGGATTGCTGCAGTTACGGAATATATTGTAATGCCTTTGAAATGACTATGAATGTAAATATGGAACTTTCAGTGCCTGTTCAGGAATCTTATGAATCAAACAGAAGCATTTAATGAAAGTGTCCTACCTGAAATTAAAAAAAAAGGAAAGAGAACAGAAGTATATACCTTAAATAAATTGCTAAATTGTAGTTCCTTATTTATGGAATCATTGTTGAGGTTACGTTCTCTAAAGTTGAATACGAATTATTTTCCTTTCCTTCTATAGATTTATTCCTTCACTCTTAAAGAAAGGGGTGAAAAGGAATGGAAGAGGAGGTCTATTTTCCTCCTTTCAGGCTGTGTTTGCAGGAGATATAATTATGCAGCCTAACTATTCCTGACCCTCTGACTCTGCACTTTTGGTAGCAGAGCTATTCTCTCCAATTTATAATAAACACCTCTTTTTGAAACTTATTTTTGGTATCAGTGTATTATATTACCAATAGGCTGAGTCAAACCAGTATGATACACAGAGTAATGTAAACGAGGGCATGCAGAATAAGCTCATTGCATTATCAATAATGTTACTGAAGTTCTACATCAGGAAGGAGTATTTCAAGACTATCCTGAAGGTCGTTCTTCCATTGCTTATTTTCTGAACTTCTTTTTTCAGTTGGATTTAACCATGCTGAATTTTCTGACTGTAGAAACACAGAAAGACACAGAGAAAGGAAAAAACCCATTCATAACTACAGAAAATGGTTTTCAATGTAAGCTTCTTTCATATCAATTTCTTTCCCCTTCAGAAACGCTTTGAAATAAAATTTTATTCTGCCACCAAAGAAAATATTTCAGAAATGGTAGCAAATGGCAAAATCCATTACTTACAAAGCAATATGAGTTTACTAATTATTCTCTTGGTGGAAGAAGAAGATTGTAGCAGTGAATTTGTGTTAGATATCCAGAACAGTAATAAGACAAGAGCATGGTCAGGAGTCAGATGCTTAATTTTGTGGTAGTTCAGCATTCTTACTGTAGTGTTGTGAAACATTAGTATGGCCTAAGTGTCTGAGACCAACTACAGAAATCCTCACTTCTCTTCCAGCAGTTTTTTCCCTCAGTTTTCTTTACTGAACAGTTTCTAGGTTTTAAAGTTAGATTTTTGCGTATGTTTGTGCCTAGTAACTTTTATTTGGTCAACTGTTATTTTCCTGTCTTGCTAAGCAACAATTACTTAATTTCTCAGTACCTTGATTATCATTATTAATTGCCCTTATTGCTGGCGACTTCTTTAATAGTTTGATCACTGGCTTCAACTTTCACACCTGAGCTTATCTCTGCAAAACTTTCATTTCAGTAAGTTCATTTGTTCTGTGTTCTCTTTCCATGTTCTCCACAGAAAATGTCCTTCAGTTTCCCTGTTGATATATTAAACAGATAAAGCTCTTTATGCCTTCTAATTTTAAGCATCTATTATTATTCCAGTGACTTTTGCCACACACTTTCTAGTTTTTCAACATTTTTTTGGAAATGTGTATACCACACCTCCACACAGCATTCCATTCTCAATGCTACTTTTACTCAGAGGTAGTAGTTTTTTCCTACTGTTTGTCCCCAAAATTGTATTAACTCAGGTGATCACACTGTCAACTAATACTGCTCATTTTCAGTTTGCTGTTAACAATTCTTAATTTCTTTTCTGAGTCAGAATTCCCTCATATGTTAGTTACTGATTTCATTCCATGATCTTTTGGTGCGCAAGTCTATGTTTGTGTAGATCAAAATCCATGTTATTTACTGAGCTAGTTTTCAAAAAGCATGACCTTAGCCACCACTGAGGCTCATCTGGAGAAGTGTGTGGGGGAGAGCTTTCTTATCATAACAGACCTAGACTATTAATTCTTTAGCTTTCCACTAGTTTGTCTATCTGCAAACATTACAAGCAGTGTTTTTATATTTGCCTCTAGATTACTGGTGAAAATGTCAAATAGCATTGGGCCCTGGTAATCTCTGTGGAATCTAACTCAAAACAGCCTTGTCTGATTCCCCACCAAATGCTTCCTTCCAAGATCCCTGAACTAGCCAGCTGCTTCTGAATCCTTTTTAGAATATATTCCTTTTTTTTTTTTTTGTCTTGAAAAAGCCCACTGTGTTTTATCAGTGTTTACTTCTCCTCATTGTAAGCATGATGTTGGGGTTAACAGGCCCCACGCTCTTTCCATGGGAAACTGTGCCCACATGTGTGAATAGGTAATTAGCTCAGAAATTGTATAGGCTGTTATGGTAAACTTTGCATTATTTCAGCTTCTTTTTTTTTTTTTTTTCCTCACTAGAGAAATGCATTTCCTATCTCCAGGCTTGTTTTACTTGTATTTTTTAAAGACGACTAGATCTGTTCATGCAGGAGGAAACTCAGGGCAGCAGAGGGATGCCAAAGACTGTCACTGTGTGTTACTCTGAAGAGCTACTATTTCAAGTTAACTTTTAAGTTAATATTCAGTACTGTCCTTTTCTCTGGTAGGCAAAAAGCTCCTATTCTGAGTAAAGCTATTTGGTAACGTCAAGATAAAATGAGACTGTTAGTGTTGCAGAAGGGAATGCCCACTGCTATTATGCTCTGCTAATGCAAAAGAATGCTTACACAAAGAAAGATGCTTTAAAGCAGATATACATTAAAACTCATACAGGGAGCAGTATCAAAGGCTGAAGTTCACCTATTCCTTTGGTACTGCTACATTCTTCTGATTGTTTAATGTCTATATTTAAAAAATTGGAATTAAGTGATGCTCATATAGCCCTGTTCATGCCGATACTCCTACACACTACAAAACTCTTACTACTTCATTGTATCTTTGTGTTTCATTTATGTGTTTCTGTTGCATAGTGGTACCTAAACTTAGTGAATTATTCCTGGTTTCAGAATACTCAGTGAGAAAATGCACTCAAAAAGAATTGCATGTCTTGGCATTTAGAATTACTTTTTTGATATATGGGATGAGATTCCATAGCACTGTGTGACAGTTTTACTTACGAAGTAGTAAGTTGAAACTGGAGTATTTCTGTAAGGTAACTATTCAACTGCATTCAGTTAATGTTATTTAATTAATGAAAAACCAGGGTGCAGTGAAGCTAAACAGCTTGATGTCAACATAATATTTCTAATTATAGTATTTTTTAAACTACTCTAATTTACCAGTTAGAAATTTTCATTGTCAGATGCTGCTTTCTACAAGTTTTTGTGTGTTTTTGTTTTTTTAACAGTAACAGAATTAGTTCCCTCATTTCTCTATAACATTCTTCCTTTCCACTGAAGACTGACTTTCTCCCCAGGTTCAGTTTGTAACTCACCTTGAAGCTTTTGCTACTCTAGGAAAATATATAGAAGTCATCACAGAAATAGTCTTGACAGCTTTGTAATGCAAAGTAAAACTTCTCAAGTTTATTTTAAAATTTATTGCTCAATTTGTAGCACACTATACTGTATGCTTTATATTTTTGAACACTATTTCAGACTGAATTTAGTTGAGAATTGTTTCTATGTTCATTTTGGCCTTTAATATTGTGTGTGCAATCACATAATGCAGTACTAAGAACAGAATAGCGTCTCTGTTTTGAAGAGGCAGCAAGTTCCTTAATAAAAAGTGAAAGCCGTGATAGAGTATGAAATTTAACTCTGACAGCTGAAATATGACCAATTTTTTCTAACATGAGTTTAAGGAATCTAAAGGAGTATGTAGATTGCTGAAAAGAAGTAGTCCTAAGTTTTGACAAAGATTTCCAGCTGGATTTAAAATTTGCAAGGAAGACTCCTATTTGTCCTGAATATAAAGAGACTCAGGATAAGACTTGGAACATAATGTGGTGGGCTTTTAGAGTGCAATACAATTAGGGTATATACTTCAGACAAAATCAGAGGCGAAAGGTAAATGAGCAAACAGACATGCTCTAATGAGAAGTGTTAGAAAGATGAGGTGGCTCAACTCTTGCCTGGACTGTTTGGTCTTGATTCATTTAGCAGTAGGTTTTTGAGATGCCACAGAGCAGTGGCAGCTCTAAGCTTTTAGCTGATAATCTCAGCAGGTGAGGGCACTGTATTTCTTCTCCTGGCATATATTACTGCTTTCTAGCAAGTTGTGGAAGACTTGATTCTGGCATATGTGCAATTCATACTTAGTGTTCAAAGGGAAATATAATTGTAACAGGAATTGTAAACGTCTGGTGGAGTGGGATTGTCTCCAGCATTAGAGCTGCCTCATCCTAGAACATTCTGCCTGGCCTCTGGCTGGAAGACCACAGTTTTCCCTTAGATTCTGTGTCATAGCTACTAGTCCCATGCAAATATCTTAGATACTGAAAGGCTATGGTCCTAAGCGCTGATGTTTGAACAAATCTTATCTGATGGGTTGATACAGGTAAGGAAAATGGTTGCAACTGAAAAATTATTGGATATGAGGTTGTTTTGTAGGTGAGTTTAAGAAGAACCTGTGATAAACTAATTTTAGGAATGAGAAATTAATTCAAATAGAAAAGAGCATCACAACAAAGGAAGGGATAGAAAGCTGTTTAGTCATAGATGTTTGATGAGACTGCAGTCTAAAGAAGTTGATGTTGTGGTTGTATTGCTATGGCTTGTATGAAGAGATATTAAACTCTCATGTGATGTCATTATTTATCTGCATTATGGACTGAAGTATGTTCATAAGTATTACATTATGTGGTCTTCAGAAGGACAGGGAGAGATAAAAATGCAGGATCATGGAATGGCTGAAAATGACAGAGCATTGAAAGTGAGTAAATTACAGTATAAAGCAGACCTAGAAATGCTTTTTCAGTTCTGGTGATTTCTTGGCATCACAAAAAAGGAAACGCCTAAATTTGCTTGTAACAAACTTGTAAAATGCCGGTGTGAGTTTTACTAGTGTGGATTGCTGTTAGTCTTTGCATAAAGCAATATATACTAGCTTATTTAGCAGTCCCTCTAGTCAGTTCCATTATAAGTGAGTGGAATTTTATTCAGAAATCGGCTAGAATGTCAAGCACAAACACTGAATGATTTGTATAACAAATCCTGGTTATTCTCATTTTTAATTCATTTGTGGGTGTACCCGTGGCTACAGAAAATGTAATGTGACAACCTCGGAAATACCCAATATGGGTGTATTTCTTTCATCTCACAGCAAAATCTTCTGAGTTTAAAAGCCAGGGATGAAGCCAGCATGGCCTACAGCGATAAAACACTGCCTTTAGCTATTTTGACCCAGCCAAGATCTTAAGCACATGAACAGACATCATATGTGAGTTTAGCTGGACAATTTACAATTCAATTAAGCACATGATTTGGTGTTTCTCTGGAATTGCTTTTGATGTAGGCCAAAATTCTCAGCAGGCCAGGTTTAGAAAATTATTAAAACATTGAAAGGATAAGAATATGAAGAAAACTTGAGCCTAGAGCTGTTAAAATGCTAAGGACTTAAAAATACTAATTGGAACACAGATGTAATTAAACTAATGGGAAAACACTTTGCATTCAGGATAGATGCAGATACTTTGTGTGGGGGCTGTGCACTGCTACATTTCAGGGCTGGATCTAAGTGAGAGCGCATGTGATAGTAAAGGAATGGAAGAGACAAGAATCCTTTTCTTAACTCCAGTTTCATTCTTCAGTTTTTGGTAAATCTGTAGCTGCTTTTCCTGTGGTTTTTGATGTTTATCAGTGAGAGAAAGAACAAGCTTGGGGAAGATAATTATGTTATTACACTGTCCATTATAAACTACTCTTCTAAGCTTGGAGGAGTTTTTAAGCTGTCATAGTTCTCATTCCGCAAATAAGTATCTGTAATCCTTGTAAAATCGATTTGTCTCGGCATAAAGGAGAAACATCCAGTCATCCATGATGCAGTTTTCCTTTTGTTTAGCAAAGGAAATTTGTATAAGACAGAAGCATCTGTTCCGGTTTAAAGTATCATCAAGGGGGGTGTAGTTACCAATTAGGAGAGTGATGCAAAAATCATCCATGTCATTCTAATTGTATCAGATTTTGGTGACTGCAAAGAAAATTACCTTCCCGGGAGACTTTTCTTCTCTCCCTCCCTCTTAGCTTTTCACTGGTTCCAAGATTTTTCTGGAAAAAACGTTATCATTTTCTCAGGCTCTAGAAATAGCATTTAATTCCACAGCTGCTGGGAACACAGTCATTTCCAGCATATCCACTGTTTCTGCTGGTGACTTTCTGGCAGCTGGAATATCCCTGTCTGTTTTTTTCTATTACTAGGCTCAATAATGAAAATAATAATAATAATGATAATATGGATCTTCTGGTGCAAAAGTTATAGGTGTGAATCTAGATGCACCAGGGAGTATTAATGGTGTGCTACTTCTGGAAGTAGATACAGATTCTTTTGAAGATGAACCTTGGAGAAAGCCAGTAGCTGATCTCTCTGAGTATTTCAACTATGGATTCAGTGAATATACTAGGAAAAATTACTTGAAAAACAAGATGTCAATGGCTCTTGAAGTTCTGAGTTACCTCATCCACAAATAAAATTATATAGAATCATAGAACAGTTCGGACTGGACAGGACCTCCAGATCCTCCCGTTGG
>JAOEHX010062565.1:14012-37619 GCA_025448015.1 Bolborhynchus lineola | reverse complement strand
TCTCACAGAGCAGAGCAGAGGGGCAGGATCACCTCCCTCGACCTGCTGGTCACACTCCTTTTGATGCAGCCCAGGATGCGGTTGGCTTTCTGGGCTGTGAGTGCACACTGCTGACTCATGTTCATTTTTCCCCCGACCAACACCCTCATGTCCTTCTGTGCAGAGCTGCTCTGAATCTCTTCTCTGCCCAGCCTGGAGCTGTGCCTGGGATTGCTCCGACCCAGGTGTAGGACCTTGCACTTGTCATGGTTAAACTTCGTCAGGTTGGCATCAGCCCACCTCACAAGCGTGTCGATGTCCCTCTGGATGGCATTCCTTCCCTCCGGTGTATCGACCAAACCAACCAGCTTGGTGACATTGGCAAACTTGCTGAGGGCGCACTCAATCCCACTGTCCATGTCAGTGACAAAGATGTTGAACAAGAGCGGTCCCAACACCGATCCCTGAGGGACACCACTCGTTACTGGCCTCCAGCTGAACATTGAGCCATTGAGCACAACTCTTTGTGTGCTGCCATCCAGTCAGTTCTTTATCCACTGAGTGGTCCACCTATCAAACTGATGTCTCTCCAACATGTTCACCAGTTTACTGTATTGCAGTGTGTTATGTTACTTATCTGTAATGTCGGTAGCATCAATACTTTGATCTCTCAGTGGTACTGTTTCAGAAATGCTGGGAGCTAATGTCACAGTAAATTGCTGCTGAAATAGTATTTTCTTTCCCTGCCTCCTACCAGCCCTTATGCCCCTCCTCTACACACCTCCTCACGACCTTGTGCTCACTCTGATATGTGTGAGACCCTTGCAAGTGCTTTTGTGAGTAGTGTTCCTCTGTTTTGAATGAATTACATCAAGTCACAGAGGATTTAGTGAAAGCTGGTGCAAATGAGCATAACTGAGTGGGATGGGGCACCTCCAACAAGGTTAGGAGGGGAAGATGGAGCAGGGGAAGGTGTGGGCGGGATTCTTCTGCAGCAGTGAGCCATTAGATTAGCCTGGATGCCTCTGAAGTTGTATCTACAGGTGTCATTTCAGGGGATGAAGGCTCTGGTAGCAGTACCAGAGAAAAATGTGCCCATTTTCTTCTCCATCCCACTGATTGTTCCTGCTCTTGTATTGCGATGGAGCACACTATCCTTTTAGGCTCAGCAGGAGAACTTGTTGTGCAGCTGTGAACTGGGAAAGTTCTCCAAAATTTAAAAGGAGCAGCAATTATTTTGTAGGGTTTGTTAAAACCGTTCCTTCCCCCTGGTCTGATTCCCTGTGCAGCTGTACCGGCACTTGTACTAGTGGAAGGAGCAGTTCTTGAGGAAGTACTTGTGGGAATGATAGTGAGAAGGAGGTGCAGGAATAATTTACCTTGATATTGCTGCTAAAGACTTTGGTCTCCTGAAAAGACAGCTTTATTCCCCTCTGAATGAGGGAAAGATTTGCA
Organism: Bolborhynchus lineola; assembly: GCA_025448015.1. Classification (NCBI taxonomy): domain Eukaryota; kingdom Metazoa; phylum Chordata; class Aves; order Psittaciformes; family Psittacidae; genus Bolborhynchus; species Bolborhynchus lineola. Next base: position 36,185 of record JAOEHX010062565.1, on the reverse strand, counting down.
GTAAAAAGTGTTTTGTTTCTCCAGGCTTTTGTGTGTGTGCATTTGGTTGTTCTTGAGAGAGAAAGAACTGTCATTGTTTACTTCGGTTATAATTTTGTCCCATTTAGTTAGTAGGTCGGCATTGTTGAACAAACCTAAAAAGCTTTCTTTGGAGGCTTCTGTGTCTGAATTAAGCACTCCTTTTATTTCATAGAATGGTTAGGATTGGAAGGGACTTCTTTATTTCCCTGATAAAGACATTGAGACAAAGCAGAGCAGATCTTACATGAGTTAAGGGAGATCTTTGATCTCAAACCTTTAGTGACATATATGGCTTCTATATTGAAACTTCCCAGTCAGACTTGTATTTTATTCCTGCAGGTGAAGTGTTTCACAAGTGTTAAATACCTTCTTTATCCTCTACCCACCCAGTAGCTGTAATGGTAGCTACTGATACCATTGTTTTCTGCATTCTAAGTTTTTAATCTGAATTAATTGATTAAAGCTGTGTGGATATAATGAAATACGTCATATTTTACCATGTTTTGCTTTTTGCTTAATCTTGAAAACATGGTGGAAAGCAGCATTCCAAAGGGTTACTAAGTTTATCTTATCCAGTCATCAGGAGTTAGAGGGAATTTTTTATGTTAGATGTTACCCTCAGAAGGGTCCACAGGAACTCTTTCTGCCACTGGATAAAGGATGCTTGCCAATACACTTAAGATTCTTGGAGAAAAATTTAGATTGGATATGAGGAAGAAATTCTTTACTGTAAGGGTGGTGAGGCACTGGAATGGGTTGCCCAGGGAGGCTGTGAATGCTCCATCCCTGGTGGTGTTCAAGGCTCGGTTGGACAGAGCCTTGGGTGGCATGGTTTAGTGTGAGGTGTCCCTGCCCGTGGCAGGGGGGTTGGAACTGGATGATCTTAAGGTCCTTTCCAACTATAACTATTCTATGATTCTATAAAAATTGAAAGGCACAATTCTTAATGTACTGAGCAAGATCTGAGGTGTTTTCCATGTCCTAGATCTCTGAGGTAGCAGGGAACCTATTCAGTAATTAAAAACGTCTTCTCAGTGCACGCTAACATACTATTTAACTGAATGGGAACAGCTATTTGTGAGAAAACTGCTGGGTAAATCTTAATTACAGAATGGGCTTAAAACCTCTTGGATTGTGAAGTCTAAAATAATCACATGACAGTGAAGTTAATTAGATCCACCTACGCGGTTTGAAACTCCTTTTCAAGTAGGTGATCTGATTACAGTTGTAAGAAATACGGAGCAACAGAGGAAGTACAATGCTGATTATATCTGAATAAATAACTTGAAAATCACAAAGATGATTAAAGCTTCTTTAAAATACCATGTGTTTTTAATTTCTGCTCTTGTTCTGTCTCTTCTCATCTCCTGCCATCACAGACCTGATAGTAATCTATATTTCAATGTCCTTTGCATCCCTCTCTGTAACAGAGAACTTGTAGAGAATCCTGTGGTCCTTAAAAAAGATAAAAAAGGAATTCAGTGGCAGACACGGGAGCAGTTTTCTGTGTGCGTCAGGTTTTTGGTTTAAAGCAAATTAAAATGCATAGAAGTTCTTTGGATGGTGAATAAGTAGGAGCCTACAGCCCCATTTATTTTAATGGATAGGAATGTGATACAAAAGGCAGAAGAAAAACAAGGAAACGTTCACTGAATTTTTACAAGGACCCCAGAGGTGAACTTGTCTCTGAAATAAAACCTTCAGGGACAGAGCTTCTGCAATAGGTTTCTTTCTTCCATTAATTTTTTTTTTCTTAACAGCTCTCTTTAATTCCACAGATGCCTTTGTAAATGCTGGAGACCAGGATGCACTATTTAAATTATAGTGTAGTGCCAGAACTAAGAGCTACCAACATGACTAGAGACTTGCTAGTTTGGTTTCCATTTGGCTCGATTGGCTTACCTGCATAGCTCTGATTACACGCTGGTTGGACTAGAAGTGATACGGCTGCTGTCTGTTTGTGTAGCTATGGATAAAAGCATTAAAAACAGAGACTAAAAAATTGATAAACTTATATACACCGTTCCTTTTATATACATTTTATATAGACCATTTATTTTATATTGTGCAAGGATTTATTAAACAAAAGGATTTATTAATCAGGGATTTACTAAAACAAAAAAAAAAACTTCATTCAAATGTCATGTTCAGTTTAAACTGCTCCATTATTGCAATAGAACACTGAGGCTATGCTGACTGATGCACTTCCAGCTTGCACTAGCAGCCCTTGGATTTGCCTTATGCCATATATTCATCCAAATCTGTACTAATCAAAACTATTTCATGATCCGTAGTATCATATTGACTAATTATAGCATTGCCAATGACTATTGTAAAGCACATTTATTTCTCTGTCCACTGAAAATAAATGTGGAGAAAGAAAACAGCTCCCAGGACTCTTAGTATGATTTCTTTCTTTGCAGACATGGGGAACTTCATGGACACAAACCAGAGAAAAACTGTGACTGAAGGACAAGCTGCCATTCTGAACCTCCTACACATACTCAGCTACCCAAGACCACAAGTGACATGGTTTAGAGATGGGCACAAGATTATACCAAGCAGCAGAATGTAAGTCAATTTAGAGCTTAAAATACCCCCACCTTAAAGTATGATTAATTGTGTTTGATAACGCAGCTTACACTTTAAGTACACTAATTAAGCTTTAAAGAGAATAAAGCAGCTCTGTTCATACTAAGTTTGAGATAAATTACTATTTTAAGACCATCTCTGAACTTCCTAAGCAGTTTGACAAAATAATTCATGTGGTTTTAATGGTCCTGGTGCAGCATAAGGCACTAGATATGCGCAATGTCTGCGCTGCCTTCACGCTATTCATTTTCATGATACATTTTGGGAAAGTAAATGCTCATCTCTCCATTATGTTTATTTGAATGGACTAACTTAATGAATACTAAGTTTTTTCTCTTTTAATATATGTCTGGGTTCTTTTTTTGCTTAGAGTTTTGTTTAATACTGTTTTCCTCATGATAAAATTCTAAATATTGATTATTTTTTCCGTATCTTTTCAGCCTACACTGACAGTTTTATTTCATGACTCATTAGCAGCTCACTCTCTAATGGCACAGTACTTGCACCTTGATTAGTTATTATCTCAAGGTGTGCTCATTTATCCTTTCCTGAAACAGTTAGGAAGCCATCCTGTGTTTTTATCTGCACGGTTTTATTTAGACTGAAGGGGTTAGTTGCAACATTAAAAACGGGAGATAAAAATCTTTTTTTACTTGCCTAATTTATTAGGAAGCTGTTGAAATGCCATGAATGTTGGTGTTTATTTATATCTGTGTGCTATATTTTCCTGTATTCAAAGGGATAGATGTGCTAGCAACTGACGGTAATGGGATATTGCTAAGTTCCAGAGAGATGGTGAGTTTTTAAAGTTTAGATTAGAAAGGGAAAACTCTTCTTGGATTTTAATGTTATCGATCCGTACTGTATATTTTGCTGCTGCTTATGTGCATTTTTTTAACCTGAAAGCCAGTATTCTAGGTTTTTGGGGACTGTTAAAATTAGTATTGCAGAGATGTGACTTAACTATGTAATAGTTTATGAATAATTTAATAGTAATTTGATGGGAAACAGCTGGAAGATGAAACAATGGGTTTCTGGGCCATCTCTTGAAGAGAGCTAAGTGACAAATCATGAGTTATTAACCATTAAGAATCTACTTCTTCCACTCCTGCAAATTTACTTTTCTCAGTGCTGAGAATACACAAATCAGCAATTTGCAGCTGGGGAATAAAGCCTGTTGTCCAGGTAACAGGCAGTTTCTTGGGAAGTTCTATGGAGGAGCAGAATGGAATGACCTAGGCAAGCACGCAACATCTGACAATGGGATTTATCTGAGTTCCTTTAGTTTGGGAAAATTGCAGGTAGAGATGTGTGTCATGTATCTGTTAATATAAACCCTTAATTTTCATATGCTCCACTTTACTCTTACTTCTACCCTTTTCGGGTTATTGGAGGAAAATCAATTGTAATTCATGGCTCTGTGGTAATGCTTACAATGGGAACACTGTAAAACTGTTCTACTGGGGAGTGAAATACACCTTAAAGTTTCCCCATATATTTACTTTCCTAGTCAGAAATTTTGTCCGAAATGAATTTGAGGACATTTGTCTGGCCTGTGTAGGAATTTCCCAAAACTTCTGCAGTACAAGTACATGTGCTGAGAGTATAAACCTCCTTGGAAGTTTGATATATACCGTATAGTAAGCCTGGTAAGTTCAGGAAGTGATGGATTTATGATACACATATCAATCATCAGTGTCCACTCCGTGCAGTAGGTCTGCTGGTCCCTCAAAGTACTGGAAAAAGCATATAGCATCCACTCACATATTGCTGTCTGTGAAATTCTGGGACTATGGCAGCTCTATAAATACAGGAAACCTGAGACATGGAGAGGATGTATTTAAAACTGTGAGAAATGTAAAAATATCTTAGCAGAACTCTGGTTTGTTATCTGTGGAACAAGATGTGCATTTAACATGTTTTCAGTACACAAAGAGGTGTATCCATTTAACTGATCAGTTTAGCAGGTGATCCAGTTAGATTGATGCCTCAGTTTGCCTGGATCATCTCCTAAACTGATCAGTTAAATTGATACAAGCACCTTGTATGGATGCTCCTTAAACTGATTAAAAGTACCTTATATTGCTAAATCAATGTAAGGCTCTTTTAATGCTCTTAAACAAGCTTAGAATGATTTGGCTAAATGAGTCAGCTGGTCTGTCAGCTGTAATAATGATTTCTAAGAGTGACATTGTTGCAGTGTATGTAAACTGAGGAAATAAGCAGTGCTAAAAATGAGGTGAGTAGTGGTGCTTATGGTACAATTCCTTCAAATAGCTGGTCAAGTTGACATGCATTCAGAAGTCTTAATGTACGTGTACTTAACCTTGGACCACTTTTATGCTATAATAATGATCCTGATGCTTATTTGCACAGAGCTACTGTCACCACTAGAACAAACTCATTTCACTTACATGGAAACAGAGACTGTTCTGGATTGTCCATATGTGGGAAATACGAAAGATTAAAAGTAAGGACTAGTCTTGAGGAAAATAATTCATAACATGCTTTGAGGAATGTCATATAATTGGCTCTGCAGGAGGGTTTCCCTAGCAGGTTTAAGGTAATAAATGCTACTGTCTTTCTCCTTCACTGTTTACTGGTATTTAGGATGTTTATGGGAAGGGTTCTGCCAGCTATCCTGTGTACCAAAAGTCGTGTATTTCTAGGGAGCCAAGATAATGGGATTGCTGAATTGTCTAGATATATTATTTTACTGATACTTTCCAATATGTTAAGAAAGACTCCTATTTGTTCTTTGTGTTTCCTAGCAATAATTTGTACACATTAATGCAGTTGCCATTTCTAACAAGTCATAGAATCATGGAATGGTTTGGACTGGAAGGGTCCTTAAAGCTCATCCAGTTCCCAGCCCCTGCCATCAGCAGGGACACCTTCCACTAGACCAGGTTGCTCCAAGTCCCCGTTCCACCTGACCTTGAGCACTGCCAGGGATGGGGCAGCCACTGCTTCTCTGAGCAACCTGAGCCAGTGTCTCACCACCCTCATCATGAAACATTTCTTTCTTATACCTAGTCTAAGTCTACCCTCTTGTAGTTTAAAACCATTGCCCCTTGTCTGGTTGGAACAGGGCCTATTCAGAAGTTTGTCCCTGTCTTTCCTTTAAGCCCTTTTTAAACACTGAAGAGTCTCCCTGGAGCTTTCTCTTCTGCAGGCTGAACAAGCCCAGCTCTCTCAGCCTCCAGTCTCCAGAGCAGAGTTTCTTCTTTACCTCCTCTGGATTCACTCCAACAACTCCACACCCTTCTTATGTTGGGGGCCCTCGAGCAGGCTGCAGGACTGCTCTGCTCTCCCACCAATGCAGATATTCCTGAATTCTGATGGCCAGGTGCAAAACCCCTGTAATTCCCTGTTTCTCTTACTGATCATTAGGATAAAAAGTGTCAATTGTTTAGGCTGGGGAAAATAGAAGAGATTCTGTGGCTAGGTTAGGTTTCACCTATTTTGAGTCAGAATGGTGTCCTACTCTATGAGTCTGCATGGCTGTGGTGTTTTCTGGAATAATATCTCCTTTGAGACATAGGCAGTTTTTTTTTTTTAAACTGCATATTCTGTTTAATTTATCTGCCAGTGTAACTCATGGTGGAATTTGGTAGCAAATAACTATGTATTAATTCCCATTTTAGTGGTGTTGATGCCATAATATTTTGTTAAAGCCTCTGGATAAAGACAAGAATAGCATGACAAGTTCCTCCTACATGAGTTGGAATGTAAAGTCAACAAATCCCTGTATAATATATGAATGTGAAGCAAATGGCCTGCGTATACTCATGGGGTTGTTGTTACAGTTTATGACTTAAGGCAACTAACAAATCTGCAGCAGAGCTACTGTGACATGATGGTGTGCATTTAAAAATTTAAGTCTTAAGGTTTTCTCCCCTTCTTTTAGTACACTTTGCATGTGTATAAATTCTGGCTTTTGTGCTTTATCTGTCACCAGAGCCTCAGCTTGGTATTTTAAAGAAGAGTTTCTAGATCATCCGAAGAAAGCTGTCTACGTGCTAGGGAAGTATGAAGTGGAGAATCAGAGAGAAGATCAACAGATCAAGAGCAAGAGAAAAGAAACAAGGAGAGGAGTTGAGGTTTAGGATGGGTTTTAGCATTACCTTACGTGAGAACTTCCCAAGCAGTTTTAGAAAAGACTTCACGTTACTCCTAGACAGATTAATGTTTTCCAAATACACCAGCAGACTAATATGGAATTACAGCTGCACTATTATCCAGGGCCTTGACTGATGGGGTGATTTCACCTATTTCCCCTCATCTCTTACAGAAAACAATAGCCTCTTAAAAGGTAACTGCACCAAAAGAAATTGCTACTCTGAGATGTCAAGTCTTCAGCTTGCGTTGTCTGAGTGTACTTCATTGGGCTCTAAAAGCAGAACACATTTAACTTCCTTTACACAACGCATGTACAGTGCCTTGGAGAGGCGCAAAGGACAGTAGCACCGTCAAGGTCTACAATTGCCTTTCAGTTGTGGTATTGAGGAGTGAAATTCCTAGTACTCTTAGAGGATTTTGTTACCTTTCTCTGAGTGAAGGACTTGTTCACTGAGATGGTTCGCGCTAGCTGTCAATTCATTTATTGGTGCCTTCTTTAAGGTGAAAACTTCTACTCTGAAGGCATTATTACTGTTTTTATTATGTTTCTTGAAGTGAAACTATTTTTTCTTCCGTATTATGCTTTCGTGAGATGAGTATTAACTCATGTCTTTTGTTAGTGGAATTATGTGTGACACAAACCAGGAAAGTTCATTTTCCAGTTTCATGGAAAGGCACTTCAGGCTGTCCCTTTCAGCTCGTGGACATTTTGTCCTTTAGTTAACTGTTAATGAATCAAAACACTTTAGAAATGCACTTCATCCCGCTAGTATTTAAGCCACAGCAACAGGGAAGATGAATTGCTTTGCCTTTAGGTATATGTAAGCTTAATATCTATTTTTTTGCAGTAAAAAGAATTCATTATGCGTTTGAATGCTTGTGGTTATTACATTACACATCCATTGCATTATTTAGTCTCCTATAGAGACTAAATGTGCTGACAGATTGTGGAATGAAAATATGTTAGGCACAAGCAACTTCCTGTACCTTTGAACACTCATAATACCTTGGAAACAAGCAAAGCTGGTGCAGATTTCATAGCCATTTGTTAAGGTAAAATTGTAACTGTATTAATGATGATCTCAAAAAAAAGTAGGTGTAGCTAAATAGGCTTTAGAAGATGAGAAATCGTTAGTGTACCTACGAATAATACAACAGATTTGGGGCTGATACTAGCACCAGATTAGGTTTCACCTTGATAATAGCAGCTCACCATGTGCCACGTAGTTATTTTTCACTTTAAATCAAACACCACTTCATTTTCGTATGAGCAGTTCTAGTGCCAGCAAAGCAGTTCTGTACAAATACCAGCCTGTCGTACAACTTACGTTAGTTGCACATAATTACTTTTCACATACACTGGATAATACTTTAATTAAACTTGTGATGATTATCATTAGTGAACAATAAATTCTGAGACTGTCAACTCTGCTGTGTATTAGCTGAGCAATACCGTAAGAGTTTGCAGACCTAAGTCTGCTGACATTGTGGAGTGACAGCTTTCAGTAGTTAAGAGACGTGACAGAAAACCTATGTGCTGGTTTCATCTGTCCATACCTTTTACAGGCTCCACATTAAATTTAAACTCGGTACCTAAAAAGGAAGAGTATTTTGTAGAATTATTCCCTTACTCTGTAATTCATTAGTTCCTATTATTCATTTATTTAATCAAATGTCTGCATCAAGTGTTTTCAATTTGAAGGAACAGCAGCAGTAGGAATCATCTTGCATAAATTTTTCTGTTATCCCCAAGGCCCATATGCATGTGAAAGACTGTAGGGAAATCTCCCATCATCTCTTCAAGTCCTCAGTTTGTGTAGTCCTGGATGCTGTCAGTGGACTGTTTTGAGTATTATTGCCTGCTGTGTTCAGTAGAGGAAAACGTTAACACCTCAGGGTAAGCAAATCCCAGGATTATTTTCTGAAGCTGTTTGTCTTGTCTAGATTCAACCTCACTGTTTTTCTCCCTGCTCATAATTTGTTTGTCACAGGTTTTAAACATGTGTTTCAAAAATTAGTTCATTCAGACCTCTTAACTTTCTGGGTGAAATCTCATGTGTTGCTTAGATGAAGAGAAAGGAAGACAAAGTCATAATTGGGTACCATGTGTGTGCTAAATGGAGGGTACGTAGGAGGAACATGGCCTATCAGAGGGTGGATGAGAGATAGTATTAAAAACTTGCTGCCAAAGAACATACCTTTTAGCAAGGTTTATTTGGAAGAGGATTATTCCCAAGAGAGACACTGATGAGATGCAAGACACATCTTGGGATTTGACCAACATAGAGTCATAAAACAGGGTTGGAAAGGACCTTAAGATCATCCAGTTCCAATCACCCTGTTATGGGCAGGAACACCTCACACTAAACCATGCCACCCAAGGCTATGTCCAACCCGGCCTTGAACACCGCCAGGGATGGAGCATTCACAACTTCCCTGGGCAACCCATTCCAGTGCCTCACCACCCTCACAGTAAAGAACTTCCTTCTTATATCCAATCTAAACTTCCCCTGTTTAAGCTTTAACCCATTACCCGTTGTCCTATCACTACAGTCCCTAATGAAGAGTCCCTCCCCAGCATCCCCATAGGCTCCCTTCAGATGCTGGAAGGCTGCTATGAGGTCTCCACTCAGCCTTCTCTTCCCCAGGCTGAACAGCCCCAACTTTCTCAGCCTATGTTCATATGGGAGGTGGTCCAGTTCTCTGATCATCCTCATGGCCTCCTCTGGATTTGTTCCAACAGTTGCATGTCCTTTTTATGTTGAGGATTTCATGTTTCATTTCAAATTTGGACCACAAACCACAGAGGGTTTTTTAATGTGTATTTTTTTCATAAGCCAGGGAAGTTGCTGCCACTATGCTAGCACTGTAAAATCCATCCTTTTTGCTAAAAAAATAGTGGCTGCTTGCAACTAACATGTTTTAATGGGCCTTGGCTGCTCACAGTATCTTTCAGTGCAATCTTGAGCAATAAAACTCAGACAGTTAAGTGATCGCAGTCTAAGGGGAAAATCTGACTGTTGGATATTGTTTTTCCTAAGATGATCACATTGAAAAAGAAATCATTTCATGTGCCACCACATTTATTAATCATAGGTTTGGGATTTGTAAAGCAAAGGCAATGGAAGTGTCAGTAGAAGGAAACCATTTAGTGATTTAGTTATCACAGCTTGCAGTAGAGATTGATTTATGAGTTTGTTGCTTTCTGGGAACAAATGTACTTTGAGAGAGAAAATATGGACTATGAAAAAAGGTGTTAATAGCATTACTCTTTGAAAGTAAACTATACACTTATGTACAAAATAGAGGTGGGTAAACATGAAAACTCATTGTCTTTCTACTTTGGGGCTCACTTCTTGCATCTGCTGCATTTCCTAATCAGAAGTAAGTATGATATTAGGGATGAATAGTGAATATAATCCTCTAACAACTACTGTGCCTTTCTGGAAAAACATTTTTCTGTCCATCTTTGAAGTACTCTGTCTACAAATGGAAACACTTTAATATGAGGCAAGATAAGACTATTTAAGAGTCTTGCAGTCGTTCTTAAGCGGAAGTATGTAAAAGAAATCTATTGCTTTATGCTTTAAAAAGTAGCAATTGTTCACAAATCCCTGGGAACAATATATCTCTTAGGACCCCTCCACATATTTCTATTTGTATGGAAATAGATGCAAATGCTTTGATAAGTCACATTTGTGACTTATGAAATATAACAGAAGGTAATGTCTTATGTTTACCAATTAACTTTTATTACTCAAAACTGACTAAAGTAAATCTATCTCTCAGTACTTCAGGCTAAATACTACAAAGGGTTATTAATTTTCTTTTTATGCACAAATGAATAAATTCATCTTTCCTTATGAATCTAGTGGATTTTTATATGATGTATAAAGGTGTTAAGACTAAAGTTTGTCATTCTATAACGCAGATTTACATAGAATAATTTTAAAAGCCTATCATTTTGGCAGATTTGCTTTCATTTTGAAAACTCCAGTGTGATTCAGGAAGGGGAAAAAAAAAACCTCACAGAACTTTGGGCTCTGCAGATGTTTTGTGGCTTTTGTGGTTGATTTGCATCAAGTGTACTTTGTTAACAGCATTCAACTTGAATTTAAAGAATTTGGTATATGGAAGCAAATGTGAAGCAGACCTTACATTAATTAATGCCGCAGAGAAAGGAAGAAAGCTGGCAGCTTGCCTATGGCTTATGTCTGATCCTTAGTTGTGAGTGGAATCTTTAGCTGGTTTGTGTTCAGCCTTCATCTAACGGATTCCCAAAGAATTTAAATAAATTGTAAGTGCCCTGTCTGAGACTTCACTGTGTCTAACTGATCTGTATGAGAGGGGTGGTTTAGGCTCTGATGAGACTCTGTAAAAGCATCTTGCAATTACAAGTGAGAAAAAACAGTCAAACTCTGCCAATATTCATATTTATCTGCTCCATGTTAGCACTACCTTTTATTTCTTAATAGATGCTTGTGGCTATTTTGATGCATTACACAAATCTGTTGTGTTACATGTCAATTCTAGACACAGACAAACAAGGCATCTGTTTATTGGGATGTCCACAGTCATCACTTGCTTGCTCAACTTTATTCTCTTTGCTTTTTCCTCTACACTTATGTCACTAGAATGAGGGAAGAGTAGACTAGATCAGTCTACTTTTCATCTTAGCAGTGGCAAGAGGAAAGGGTGATAAAAGCAAATGCTGCAGGAAGCCTAAGCCTCTTCTCCCCTTCCACCTGTTTTATCCATACTGTCAGCACAGAGCTGAAGCAATCCTTAGTTGGATAGAGCATGTGTGACATCTGTGGATACTGGGAGAAAGATGGATTGTGTTCTTCAACTCTGATGGAGGAAAATAAAAAAGAGAGAGGAATGGCATGGCTTGAGGAAAAGGTCTCAAATAGTGCAAGAAGGATAAGGTGGATGAGGAGGAGCTGAGAAGACTATGGTCTGGGAGTGGTGGTTTTCAGCTTTCACTCACATGGCAGAGGTGTCCTGAGAGTGCGACCCATGCTCATGTCACCATCTTATTGTGCAGCCCCATAGGAATCAAAACCAGCCTCCCCGAAAGATCAGAGAACCCCCACGCTTGTTCCATGAGCTGCCTCACTCTTCTGTAATGTCTTCCAACAAAATATTGTTGACCTTTTCAATCCAAATGCCCACCAGAACCCTTGATATTACCGCTGATCCCTCCCAGACAAATGTCCTCCCTGGACCCACCCTCTGTCACTGCAGAACTAAGCTTTGCCACATTTTGTCTTTCTTTGTCGTGGGTTATTTGTAGAAGTGGCACCGAATGTGTAGTTGACAAACAAATTCACAGCTCAAGAAGCAGCAGAAGCAATACCTAGCAATTTCTAGCTTGTGTGTTCGTGGCTACTTGAATTCTCAGAATAGACCTACAAAGGGGATCTTATTTAGGAGAAGCGCTTGAAAGCATTGAAGCCAAGATCTGTGCAACAACTTTTTATGTACTTTTCTTCAAACCTTCAGAGGCCATTCCCTTCCTTTAAATTAGAGTTTTGCTACATTTTGCTCAGTGGTTTTTCAGGAAACAGCATTTGCTGTTGTCATCGCGAAACCAATGCCATTTGCAAGAATTTTAACAACTCAGTTGCTGTCTGCCAGCTGCCATGTGTTCTTTTCCGACTTTCAGCACAATACCTCTTCACTGCAAGAAGAGTCCAATGCTTTCCTAATAATCACAAGTTCAAATCACTGATTACTTTAAAATATCAAATCTCATTTTTGGCGATCTATCAGCTGTTTCCATGGGAACTGAAACTGGCTTTAGCAGCAACAAGAAGTAGAGTTTATTGGGATACTTATTAATTTCAATGGCTGTTTGTTGGATGGCTGTTTTCTGTTTACCCAACAGATATTGCAGAAACGACCTCATAAAACGCTTGTGCTTTTCATTTTAATTTATTTGTGTTTCTCTTCGAATTTTTCACAACTTAGCAGAAATGTTATGATCAAGGAGAGGGAAATGTCAATAATCTCCAACATACGCAGTCAATATTGTGTGTTTCCAATAAATGTCCTTATGATTCTTTCAACTAGGACTATGATAAAAAAGAATGTAAAAAAGTTCTGCCTTGAGAGGGCAAAAGACAGGTGGAAGCTCCTTTTCTTAGGATTTCAGGCATAGTATTGACCTTTGGTAATCTCATTCCAGAGTTTATTCTATCCAAAGTTTTCCTTCTCCTTTTGCCCTGAACAACCATTTCCCCAAGTCTGCAGCTCACCTTCCTGCTCAGAGCTCAAATTTGCCTAATTCATGCTTTTTCAGAGCTCCATGAAATCACTCTGTAATTCCTGACTTGCAACTATTCCTGTCATCCACAGCCAGGTTCTCTACCTTCTCTGTCACCTTCTCCATAAGACTCTAACTCAAGAGTCCAGTACTTGCTGCTCAGTTCTTGTCCAGACATTGCTGCTGCTCCTTGTCCCCTTCCTCTGCTGTTGGCCCCATCTGCTGTCCTCTCCTTGGTGAGTGTGGCCAGATGTGCCCATCCTGCTCCCTGGTGCTCCCTGCATAATGAGTGCTACTTTGCTTCTGGAAGAGAAGCACAAATCTAGATCGAGTCTGTACTGCCCATACATCAGCACAGGCAGCTAGCTGAGAGGAAGAAAGGAGGCAAATCCAAGAGAAATGGTAGTCATATAAACACTACCTTTTTAAAACCCACTTACCAAATTAGTAAGTAGTGGTAGTGTGGATTTAAATATGCTCTTTTGCTGTAGATTTGTATGTAGTATTGAAATATCAAAGAGAATAATTGAGCAACTAATTGAATATAGTGTTTATATGCATATCTAGCCAGCTTTTTCCTTTTCTTCCAGCTGCTTTAGAATGAAAACCAGTACTTTTGTAGCTTGTCATTATTTTGGTTCAGAGGTGAGACAGCCATTTAAGACAAATCTGAAATCTTGAAAAGCTGTTCTGCTACAAGACCTTATGCTAAACAAGCAACCCTATCATCTTCTTCTATCTTCTTAGACTGTTTTTGTCATCACAGATAGAAATATTTTGGGGCGAAATAGATCATTTGTACTAAGAAACATTCTGGAACAAAATTGGAGATGATATGTCTTGCAAAATAGGAGGAGAGAGGAAATTGTTAGATGCTCCATTTAGTGCTGAGGGGGGAAATGCTGATTTCCCCAGTCTATGAAATTGTCTCTGAAGAGTTTCCATTAACCTGAAGCATCTTGTAAAGCTACTGTAGAAGCCAGTAAAAACATTCCCTACCTCCATTTGTCAGCTGCTAGTACACCAGATCTTACTTGGTCACATCAGGATAAATTAACTGTCCTTTAGTAAAATGACACAGTTCCTTGATTTGTTGAATGACTCCAAAATAAAAGTACACCACTGCTAATTCTGCTGCAAGTCTTTATATCTTTGATTCTGTCCCTCATCACAATCTCTTTCTGCCCAAATCTAACGTGTGGAGAGGCCAGTGGAAGTGCCTTGAAAATTCTCAGTTGCTGCTTCTTTATGTAGTCTGTGCTTTCACAGATGCTCATCATCTTAGATCATGTAATTCACTGTTGTGATACCACAAGCCCCACTTTCTAAACTAAATATCTGCCCTCGTATCTTCGTGTCTGCTTGTTTATCAACAATTTAGTCACATGCAGTGTAATTATGAAGAAATCAAGCTGTGTTGTCAGAGATGGATTTTTCTGCATGCATACGTGTAGTTAAAATCATGCTGCAATGAGGAGGATGATAAAGACCTGGCAAGTCATGTCTGAGGGTGTGTAGCAGGAGCACGAGTGGAGAATATTGTGGAGCTTCTTTGCTAGGTCCTAGATCTGGTCTTGTCTGGACCCACGTATGGTTTCAACAGCATTATCTGAAGAGTATATTAATTTAATCTTAAGGAACTTTTTAGCAGAAGTAGTGAAAATACCTGGAATGGATCTTGTAAATAGGCCTTTATTTTATGTCGATGACTTAAAAATTCTAGTGCATGATATAAACTAATATGCCACTGATAATTTAATAAGAGGCAGTTAGCAAAATCTTGTTACAGTGAAGTAAAGAGGAGCAGCGATTTAATATTTTAATGCCTGATAGCTTCTAATCCAGAGCTGTCAGAGTTAATTTTACTAAACAAAATACTTTCTGGTGCTGAAGGCTTGCTAATCAACATTCATAAAGGTACAATTTCAGTTGTCATCCTCTTGTCTCTTTGGGAAGCCACTGTTATTCAGGAAACAATTCCTGAATGGAAAAGCCCCACAGGCATGAAGTGGCAAAACTAGTGTGTAAAATATAACTTGCTTTCTCTCATGAAACCTATAGAGGTAATATTGGATGAATAAAGAATTTGAGGGTAATTCCTGATGGTTTTAATTATTTAGGCAAAATCAGTTCACTGGTAGGAAAATTTCTGATTGAGGAAAACATTTTAGAGTTCTTTTTTTCTCACTGGGTGATAGTAATGAATTATGTGGTCTCTGAGACTGCTGTCATCTACTCTGAAGCCTATTGCACTCAACAGGACATTCACTTCATCGGTTCTAATATGTTCTGCTACTGGTAGGTGTGCATTTTAATCATTTCTGTAGTAAAATAAGTGCATTCATCAAATGCACTGTTTTTTTTGTTCTTTTGACAGGTTTGCATTGCACAGATTGTTTTATGCCAAAACCAAAGATGACACCTTGTATTTGCTGCACTTTGTTTTGTGTATAATAATTATGTAATACAAAGAGCATATGCAATATGTAAATTGGTCAAACAGTATGATAACAGATCTAAGCTATCCAGCTGGATGCCCGATGATTTGCTATTAGTTTAATTGTTTTAATTCCCTCATACTTAATTTTTGCCTCCGAAATAGCATTATAATGAAAATCTTCTTTTGTGTAACATCAAAGTACATCCCAAAGGGTTGTGGTTTTCACTTGTGCTTTATAAATGATAATATAAAATCCAGTGTTTAAATAAGTTTTGTAGTTTTACATTTTCAAATACAGTGCATTGGGTGAACTTTGAAAGTGCACCTTCACCCTTTGACGTTTACTTTCTGTTCCAGCTCTTTCCTATTCTTTTAATTGAGTCACACTCAGGAAGCTCTTTGTACCTTAATCTTTTAACTATTCTACATTATTTTGCCCTCTGCTATGCTAGCCATAAAGTGGAGAGGAAGGTATGCAGAGGATGGAGTATGTTTAGGTAGTGAAGTAACAGTCATTGGCAATATAACTAAAGAGAATAAAAATGGAAACCTCTATTAGAACAGCTCAAAATAGAACAAGCCAGAAGAGATGATTTAGTTGCCTACTATTATATCAGAATTGTTCTAAGCTATTTTGGAATGTGAATGGCTTATGTTATTTTTCCAAAACCCCATAGTATTTTACATTAGTTAACATCTGTTTTTCCTCTCAACCTTCCTTGTTCAGTTGTCATGAGTAGATAAATGCTGCCTCCTGCTTTGCAGTTTTGCCATATCAATTTAATCACTCAGTATCAGCCAATTATAGAAACTTTGGGATCGTCCAGGATTAACACTGCCAAACTCTGAATTGACCATTTGCATGTCAGCTTTGTTGCTCCGTCAGAATTCTAATCCATCTCCTTATTTTGCATCTTACTCTATGAGAGTGTGTTTTTCTTACTACCAGTTTACTAGAGTTTCTGAAGGTCCTAATGCAGTACCATGTGGTTCTCCTTCACTGTTTTGTTCACGTAACCTAGTAAAATGATTAAGGGTGGAGTATAAGTTAATTTCTTTTTCTAATTACTGTGAAAAATGAGATTCTTATCAAATGTTTTTGGTCTTCTTGTGAGATTTGGGAACTTAATGAGTCCTTGAAATGTTTTGCGTTCTGTACTGCAACCATAATCCCTGCATATAGTGTTCTAATGGAACACTGCTAAAATATGTACCTCTCTTTAGCATGTGTGAAGAATTTACTGCATATATTTGAATAAGTATTTATGGGCTCTAATTTCTGTTTGAAGTTTTTAAAAACATATTTTAGTTAAGCATTTTTTAATTGAATTAACAAGTTTTACAAAATAATCTCATTCCTGTATGCAACAGACCTATGGAAAAGCTGCTAAGCAATAAAGAAAAGCAAGGCATTTTTCAAGGCATTTGCTACACAATCACTTGACTCGACTCTTAATAGTAGATTGGAAATGTAGAGGATCTTTTACATTTTCTCAAATCTCTCAACTTTCCTTCAGGGTGCCAAGAGGAAAGTAATTGTATTACGAATATCAACTGCTTAAAACTGGGATTGCATTGATACTTCTAAAAATTCAGGCCTCTGCTTCTACATTAAGTTTTATTTCTATAATGAATTCTGTGGAGGCTGGCCAAGGATTTGAGAGACTGTAACCATGTATCTGAGTTTTCTAGCTAACATTTCTAACTAAATGTTGTAATGAACTGTTTTCCTACTCAGAATACTGAGCAGGGGTGAACTGTGTCACTTGAAATCTCCTCTTCACTTTCCTCTATTTATAATGTAGGCATCTGTCCATTTGGTAGTGTTGTTAACAGGAAAGATAATATATGCCTTAGATAAGAACAAAAATTAGTATAATGCCATTACAGACATCTATTTGTATATACCCACATAGAATTGTCAAATATAATTAGTCAAATCAGTAGAGGATACAGAAACAGAAGTAATCCAGAGAATGACAAGGAAAACGTCCCAATATTTTTAGAATATGAAAAGACAATTGTACCATGTCTGAACCTTGTGCATCTCTCTTATTTTCCTGGGAATTGGAACAGAATTTGCAGTCATTTGCAATGGTCTGGCCCCTTTCTTGCAAGGGTGTGCTTGTATCCATTTAAAGATCAAAGGAGAGCCTGGAAAGGAGGATTGATATTAGGAAGATGAGAAGTGAAGCTGGAATATATATCATAAAATCACAGAACAGTTAGGGTTGGAAAGGACCTTCAGCTCATCCAGTTCTAACCTCCTGCCATGGGCAGGGACACCTCCTACTAAACCATGTTGCTCAAGGCTCTGTCCAGCCCCATGCCAGGGGTGGAGCATTCACAACTTACATGTGAAGTAAAAGAGTGGGTGTTCACAGCAAAGTTTTGAGTAGCTGTGGTAGATTGGTGGTAGGAAGTCAAAACCAGCTAGTTTTCCTTCTATGCCCACAACACAGAAAAAGGTTATTCACAATGCACACAGTAAATAAAGACAGAACAAGAGAAAATGCATTGAAAAATTGGTTCAGGGATATTAACCTTACTGAAATTAGAGGAGGAGTGGACTGTTTTAACTGATCATTTCAGGTTTTCCTTCTCAGGGGGTGTACATAACTTACCTTTGTAATTCAATCCCTGAGGATTTGCACTTGGAAAAAAGACATTCCCATGAAATCTGCACCCTGTTTTATTTTTCATTAGTAAATAGTTCAGAATTAGATTTGTAATTACAAACTGGCATCAGGTTTAAGTTTGTTGAAACAAGCATTCCTCTATAAAGCTTCTTTTCACTGGGACTGAAATGGCTGATACTTCCATTCCATGTTGTGCTTGTTTCTTTTATTATTTTTCCTGGAACTGTGTTCCCTGTCATTTGCAAACAAGAGACATCGGTCTGTTATTTACTGAGGCTGAGTAAAAACACAGCGTATTATCCACTTAGAAGGCACAGTACACAGAGTAAGCAGATCAGGAAAATGTATTTCAATGCCAGCTTCATTAAGTCGATAATCATCTCAATATATTCCCTTACACCTTCAACAATTAGTAGCCATAGTTTTCCTTTCATGATTATCCTTAATCAGTGGTACAAAAAAATAATCCACAAAAGAAATTCCATGGTAATTGGAATCTTCTAGAAAAATCTTCTTATTTCTCTTGTGGAGCTCTGCAGCAGTAAGAGTCACAGGACCAAAATGTGCTTGTAAATTGTGGATTCTGAAGGCTGGAATTCATCCCAGGTGACGGAGCAGCAGCTCAGCTCACCTCTCAGGAAACACACCTTAATTTCTGTCATAAAACCTGTGTTTTTTCACAATGTTTCCAGATCCCTTAACAGCAGGACATGGCCCCACGCAGAAAGTATCAGTGGCACTGGTGGCCCAATTAGATTGGTGTCAGAGTTTAGTATTCTGTGACTGTGTTTATCTCCCCTGGCAAGACCATGAAGAATTGCTTCCATTCTGGAAAAGCAGTTAGTGTTTTATTAACTTCACTCACACACTAACTTTCATGCTAGGGTTTCATTTTTATCTTCTGCCACTTTAGTCTAAGCTTCTGAAGGCATTTTTCATTAAACTTCTTCAGAATTCTCAAAGATAGATCAAAAAAGATCAACAAATTTTGGGAATATCTACATTTGGAACAGGTATTTGGGAAGATCAATAAAGTATGGGAATAAATACTGCTTAGCAAAATCACCATGGAAGAAATACCACCTGTGTAGTCCCCTTGAAGTAGGGGAAAAAAGCCCTGCAGCTGTGTGGTCATTCCAACCTGATGTCAGCTATCGTGTTAAACTTAACTTGATGTTACTTTAAATACTTTTTCCCTGCTCTTTTGTTCCCTTCAGAAACTGTTTTCCATAGTGCTCATGAAATTGTTTGTTTAAAGATCATTTGGTGTTTGGGGAAGCCAGGAGTCTGTCAGTGTGAAATCTGGACTGCTTGGTACACCATTCACTATTTTCAGAGACCGAGCACAAGCCATTAATATGATAAATGTGTCCACGCTCAGTGTTTAAGGCCAGCAGCCTCTTACCATACAGAATATAGGAAGTGCTGAAGTAATACTTTCCTGAGGATCAAATCCCTTCCTCAAAAGGAGTCTGAATTTTGGCCTTGGATGCCTTTATCATATATGAAGAAAAGAGGAAAGAAATGCTGAGTAATATTATTATGTGGGTAGATTGAATATTGAATATCTTTTGAAACTTAATGGAACAATACCCAAATCTATGACAAGGTCCTTTTTCTTCTTCTTTTTTCTTCTTTTATCTTCTTATGTCAAGGAGAATTTTGTTTTAAAATGTGCTTTCAAAAAGTTATACAAGAAAATATTTTGGCTAATATGTTTCAATCTAACATATTCTGAACACAGACAGTGATCTCTGATGGCATTGCTTAAGATGAGAATACTGCGTCACCAGCGACAGTGGAGATGAGACAGGCTAATAAGTATTCTTGGAAGTGTTGCTGGCTGCTATGTTGTCTAAAATATGATGTGCTAAAGCCAGTTCTGTATCTCATGGGGAAGATTCCTGGCTTTGCAGCTGCTATGTTAAGTATCTCTCCTTGTTTTGAGTAATCAGGATATTTAGAACCATAACTTACAAGGACGTTTGTATCAGAAGCAAAATTTGATAACCCAAACCTTCCTATTCACTTTGTTGCTGTCGAGAGATGTGGAAGAACCTCCTATTCCCTTATGACTGGAAACAGAGAAGTCAGAGGTGTCTACAGTTGAACATACGCATCAGGCTGAGTTGAATAGAGTAGATGAATTCTTGATACTACAGACTTCAGTGTAGACTGAAGCTACATGAACATCTTTCATTCAAGGCATATTATTATTTTTAGCTGATTTACACTGATTTAAAATAAATATTTGTGTGAGATAAAGTGTTATAATATGTTTTGCAACGTGTCATAAAATTCACTGAGCATCATCTGGATTGAGTCACACCCGGTATGAAATATGCTGATAGTGTTTCCATGGCAAATTCTTGTTTTTCTGATCATGTCTTTTAATTCTCTCTTTCTGATACGTTAGACAGGTTTTTCTCACTGTGCTGAGCCGAAAGGCTCATGGGCTACAAGAAGCTTCAGTGTTTTCCTGTGCTCCCTGCTGCTTTGTGTATTCTGTCACTGGCATATTCACTTAATTATATGACAGGCAGTAACTGCTCTCTGAGGGAGTAAAAGCAACTGTTGAATTCATTTTTAAGTAATATCATATTGCTCTGTTCAAAGCCTCTTTTAAATAAATGTTGAGGATAGAACTATTGAGGTGGGTTTCAAACTTTAAATTTCAGTTAGTTCAGATCATTTTAAATAGTCCTTCAGCAAGAATAAATCAGGTTTTATAACTTATAACTTTCAATTACAGTCTTTGGAGAGAATAACAGCGCGTTTCAAGGAGCTGTAAAGTACAACAACAGGGAAACATTTCTGTTTCATTTGTGCAGGCTTTAAGTTCCTGTGGAACTTTACAGGAGTTTTTCATAAGGAAACACATTCTAAAGGAACCCTTGAGTGTGTCAGTCTAGGTGTGGCTTTGATTTGGTGTTTGAGCTTTCACTTAAGGAACTTACTGATAAACCCAATGGGGGAACGACACTGACCTACTTTGCTGTATTTTGACTGCTCAATAAAGATGGACTGAGAATCACAAGCTGTTAGAGTCTTCACTGATGTGCCATTGAGTTGCATGAAAAGATGTTTCCTCTGTAGGGATTGCAAACTGGTGGCTTTCATGAAGGAGAAATTTCAAACTTAACTAATAGCTGACTCCTTTGCAGGCATTAAAATGTAGCAGGACCAGATTTAAACTGAATCAGGTATGGATCTATTGTCAGATGCAAACTAGAATATTTAGAATAGACATAAGTGTTCTGTATTTATAACAGATAGTATAGAATTAAATAGATGGATAGGTGGAAGCCACACAATAGTGTGGGTTAAATAGAAGGCTCACCTGGTAATTTATTCTAAGTGTGTTAAAGGACCCAGCTGATTTTCTTATCTGCAAATGTTAGTTTTTAACAAAGCTCTCAGAGCTTGATAAAGTGGAAAGTCTGATATGACTGCGGTGTAATTCTAGTCCTTAAAAGAAAAGAGGAAAAAGAATGACTCGAATTGCAATTTCATTAGAGGACATCAGTCCTGGGCAGAGCAGCTGAATGGCTCTGTTGGCACTGTAGCAACTGAAAATGGTAAATTGACCCTGCTGTAATTTTTTAGTGTCATTGACTGATTTGTTTCTCCCTGAGCTTTATTTCTATGTATGCAGATCCAGCTGATAGGACAGACTTTGGACACAATATGGCAAGATGGCTAATTTTTATCTCCTTTCCCGACTCTCTTGCCTGATGTTGGCACTTATTAAACAGCTGGTATTGGGAACAGAGCACACGTTGCATTTTTTGTCTGCTGGACCAGGGCTAAACCAGGTAAATTACCTCCCCTGAAGCCTCCCTTGCCTGACTCTAGGGTGATGGGTGCTAGGAGAGAAAGCAGTAACCACACTTACTTTGAGCTGCTTATTTGGTTTCCCTCTGGCCGATTACACAACATGATTTTTGAAACTATGTACCTGGGTTCTTTGCTTCTACCGTTGCTTAACTGGTGAAGCAGAAATGAGGAAGCAGCTGTTTGAAAATGTTGTCTGAAACGTTTAACATTAATATCCCTCGGAAACATCTATTTCTTCTTTGTATTCTCTGGCC
>JAOEHX010062565.1:3586-13972 GCA_025448015.1 Bolborhynchus lineola | reverse complement strand
TCTGATAAGGCCATTTTCTGTGGTATCTTGATTTTATTTTTTTTTAATAAAGCTTTTACATCTTTTTTTTTCCATAGACACAAACACAGATCAAGGAAACTTGTGGAAAAGTTGCTAAATCAGCATAAACGACTTAAATTCCAGGGAATCTGTGTTACAGATGGACCTAATGGTTTTCCATGTAAATTAAGGAAAAATACAGCATACTTAGGAGAGATTTCTTAAAGGGATAATGCATTCTCAGGCAAAATCCCACGCAAATTGTCAGGCGTACAAATTTAGTTAAGGCAAAGTTGTAAAAATACTGTCCTTTAAACCAACTTCAGTGACCGACACAGGTTACAAAAGCAAAGTCATGAACAGTACAAATATGAACAATTTCCTGATGCCAAATTCACTCTTTTTTCCTTCCTTCACTCCTTTTGCCTTCCCTCCTTCCCCCCTCTCTTTTCTCTCACTTGCAGTGCATGGATTGTAGGCTTTCACTATCTCCTGTGTAAATCAGTATTTTACCTTTTGTAGGTGATTTTCAGAGATTTGCCAGCTTAGATTCCTATCACTGAATTCACATTGGTTGCCTCGCTATGCCAGGATCCAGGATGCTGTTCTAAGTCTTCTAGTGATTCCAGTTTGTATCTGGCCCTTGATGAAGCTGTATTTGCACAACCACAGAAATTACACCATTTTGACCCTTTTGTTTCACAGATCTTAACTCTGCTTTTCTGAATGAGAAGTTGGGAACTTTAGGATGTATCTCAGATAGTTCTGTAAATGATTTCTGAAGTAGGATGATGTATATCCCATCTCCCCATATGCCTCATAACACATCATTAGTGTTTTCTGCATTGCAATCCTACTAGGTAAAAAGGGACCAGTTCTCCATCTTGGCATGTCCATTGTCATTGTCTTTGAAACACAAATTATGGGAGGGAAGCTTTATACATGAAGCTTTATACATGAATCCTTTATACATGAATCCTATCATGCAACATGTAAGAAAAATATACATAAAATGATGTAGGGGAATCCAATCATATTATTTCCTTCAAGTTTTCAAATGATGGATTCCATTCTACTTGTTGGCTAACTTGTAGTAGTGTTGAAAAACACTTCAACACTAACTGCTAACACACCCTATTACTGCTCAATATAATCCAAAAGAAATGCACATATCATTAGCATGCAGGTAACATGAGTTGCATTTCTCTTAACTGCTACTAAATTTGAATCTCCATTTA
The DNA here is from genome assembly GCA_025448015.1 of Bolborhynchus lineola. Lineage (NCBI taxonomy): Eukaryota > Metazoa > Chordata > Aves > Psittaciformes > Psittacidae > Bolborhynchus > Bolborhynchus lineola. The sequence goes on along the minus strand of JAOEHX010062565.1, from coordinate 12,734 downwards.
CAGATTGTCCTAACTTGATAATATTATCTGTCTTTTATGGTGTCTAATTGGCTTTTAGAAAAGATAAATTAGGTTTCCCATTAAAATGTAAAAAATGCCCTACTGGCTCAGACTAATGGTCCATCAAGCCCAGTGTTTTGCCTTGCCACCAGCAAAATGAGGTGATCTTTAGGGACAGCATGCAGCTGTTTTCCCTTGTTTTCCTCCCGCATCCAGATTTTTTGGATTAGGGATGCTGAAGGGTTCATGCCTGTCTGGTTCTTTCAGTTTATGGTTACAGACTTGCTGTCTTTGAGCTTGTCTAATCCTCTTTTTGAACCTGCTGATATTGTCAGCTTTTGTATTTAATTCTGTTATTAAATATTACTGAAATTATGATACAGCTTTATGTAATCATAAATGTTATTTCTTCAGCACAGGTTACATAAGGAATATTACAAAGAAACAGAAGGATTGTTTGTACCTTGTGCACTTGTGAAAACAGGAGGGCAGCATATTCACAACATCGTTTTTCCTTTAATATTTAGACTTAGTAAAAAAAATGGAGGAAAATGTAATATATAAACAGTGAACCATTGCAATATGTCAACACAGATCCGCGAAAATGCCTTTATTATTTGGCAGTTGTAGAAAATATCTAGGGAAGAGATTAAACATAATACCATGAATGGTAAAATTCCCAGATTATAAATTTGTTGGAATGCTAGAGGACTGGAGCAAGCATCAGAGATACTATACAAGGTAATTGCAGGATGACATTTGGTTGAAGAAAGGAGGCCCTTTCAAAAAAGAAAAACCTTGGCCAGCACTTTAATAATCAAGAGGGAGCACTTTCCCTGGTAGAGGAACAGTGTTTGAGTCTGGGACTTCTGGAAGGGAAGAAAAAGTAAAATCTCTTTGTATGATCTTTCAGGGTATTCATCTGACTCTGTAAACGTGATTCAGAAAGAGCGCAATATAGGTTCCTCTTATTTCTTTCATCTTTTCTTCCAGGCTGTTTCATAAAGGGCTGAGTTGGAAAAGGTTTCCTGGGTGTTACGCTGACAGCATCTCCCAACGCATGCAGCTGTGCATTACTAATATGGGAATGCTTATACCTGTATCCTGAAATAAATTGTCCTTTAATCACTGAAAACCAACAGGGAGAGGATTCACCTGTCCCTGCACAGAAATTCCTGATTCACTACTTATACATTTTGATGATGCAGAAATTACTTTAAATCTCTAACTGAATTTACTGTGTTGGCAAAAATTCTAAACCTTTACTAATGAAAGTGCAAGAAATGCCTCGAACTTTCTTACTCTGCTGTATACCAGCTGAAGCATTTCCACAATCTGCCCTGTCATCCCTGCATTGAGCTGATTAGAGTTTAATGTGTTATAAAGACGCTCCACTCAGGAGGGGGATTAGCTATGCATCAATCCATAGCAATAACTGATAAATGAGTAAAAAGGGCACTAAACAGCCATGTATAGCTTGGAATATTTTCTTGGGTTAAAACAAAGTTCACTGGCTTCTTCCTCCTTCAAAGAGGTTCCAAACTGTAGCAGCTTCCTGGGTTATTTGGATGTCAGCATTAGAACTGTTGGCTGCTGAGACATCCATCCTCAGTCATGAAAGAGTAGATGACAACAGAACAAAACAAAATGCCCCTATTCTTAAGAGGGATTTGTTGAATATTTCTAATACTTCCATGCCTGATGATTATGTTCTATTGTAAACAGCAGAGACATCTAATATATTATTAGGTAAACATTTCTGGGCAATGTTCTATTTACTGTTCCCTGCAGGAAGAAGCCTTTTGGACCATGGGACTCTACTGAATTACAGTTACTATAAAAACAGAGCTTGTAATTGCAATTAAGTGTCTGAAATTACAGCAGTCAAAATCCAATTTCATAAAACATTAAATTGAATCTGCTTTAGAATGTACTTACACAACGCTAAGAAAGGGAGTGGAAGGAACTATAAATTTTCCATTTCACTTGCCAGCCAGAATGCTATGAGGAAGTACATCTGCAAAATGTCATACAGAAAAATGTGCCTGCACCACTTCTGACTCCAGTGAGTGTCTTTGCTTCTTGTTCCTGCGAGGAGCAGGCTTACACGAACAGTGGAGATATAAAAGATTATGATTACCAAGTCCCAGTATGAAAAAAGCTTTAGATCCAGAAGATGTTTAGCACACTGATCAACATCTGGATAAAAACAGGGTCTTGCAGGAAGATGGTAGCTGCAAAATAAAGGCAAAGGGAATAATAAATGCAGATTATAAACAACCAATAAGATTAGAGAAGATGTTTCAGATGTAAGCTCTTCTTAGGGCTATGCAAAAATATAGTCTGTTTTTTTCCACAGCGAGAAGATGGTCTCGTAGCCCATCATCTCTGATTCGGCTTTTTCTGCTAGTGCAAATTAACCCTTCATTCATTGGTTTTGCACTCTATACTGATAATTATATGAAACTGTTCAATTTTTAATCTTAGCAGCACTCAGTAGCTTTTTGAGCAGTCTTCAGTAGTTAATGACTTTACAGATAAATGGATTGGTTTACACCACATTTGCAAATGTAGTCAAGATCAGCAAGATCTACAGCAACATCATTACAAACAGTAGCAAATGTGTTTGTTCTGTAGCTGCTGTTAAGCTTCAATGCAAGGGTTTGTGGACAGATCTGTTTAGAATGAAATATCCTCAACAACTTTATTTTGCCCTCCTCAAAATCTCTGATGTCTTGTGAGTCCTTTCAATTGATCTAAGTAAAATTAGTCTTTTGTAAGAAATAAGGATTAATTGTAAGATCAAACTCAAAGAAGTCACAGCTTAAAAAATAGGTGTAATATTTCCAGTGAATTTTGGTAGTATCAGGGTTTATTATGTTTGTATACTTTTCACATTTGGCTTTCTGATATAGCAAGCCAATCAGTATCCCAGGAGATTCTCTGAATCTGTGTGTAGAACATAAGAACTGTTTGTTAGAAGCTTCATAACCTCTTTCCTAGTGAAGGGTTGTTAAAGAGGCTTCCTCTTGTGACTGACATTCCTTGGAATGTGTTTTTTAAGCTTTACAAGAGTGGCATGGCTGTGATAAGGAACAAGAATGGGTCCTTTACTGTGCTTACAAAGAGACAGTGATGCTCCCTCTGTTGCAGGGCATTGATTTTTTCATTTTGGCTTGCATCATAAGTAGACATTGAGAAAAAGTACTGCTCAATGATTGTTTGCATGGCAAGAGGGAGTTGAGATGCTTTTTATTTAAAAGGGAATCTTGTTGCTGCATCGATTTTATCTGACTGCTGTTTGTTTCTGTGTACAGAGCTAATGTATAATTAGAATCACTAAACAGGGAAGACAGCAAACCACATTATATGTTGGTTTACAGTAGCAGAAAATATAAGCTTTGTTTTCAGGACTGTAATGTAGATTTTGGCTTTCATTTATCCAAATTGCCATTGCAAATGTTAACAGTTAAACAGGCTGGTGACAAGGAAAGGAAAATTCTGGGCTATATTCACATTTTTCCTTTCAATACTATGCACAGAAGATTTCTTGAACCTCTCTTCATGTCAAAAATGCCTGTTGAATTAGGAAGACTTTTCATCTAAATACTTTAATCATTTTAAGTGTTTGCTTTATAGTCAGATTCACGCTCAAATTGTCACAGAAAATTATACAGCTGAGAGAAAACAGAACTTCCGCTAAAATTTATTAGGGATTTGCTACCTCAACCAATTTTTCATTCTCCTTTTTCATCTCTTGGGAAGAATTCTCGCTTATTTAATAACGCGTTCTTCCTGGAGCACCAAAAATGGTGGGTTTGCCTTTGCTGAGAGCAAAATTATTCCTACTTAGGAATCTGGAGAGTATCACCAGTGCAAACGTGGTAAGTGTGCTAAATTAATTGTCATTCAGGTTCTTCTAATATGGAAAAGTCCTTGAAGGAGAGTGTCCCAGCAATAAAGGAATAAAGAACTGAAAGTAAGCAACTGCTTAAGAGAGATGAGAGGTGTATTTCTCATCCAGTTAAAGAGATGAAACCCTGTTTGCAAGGCTTCATTTGCATCCATTCATAAGGAGAAAAGCCCAGAATTAGAATGAGAGATGATATGCCAGAAAGATTTAAAGGAGTGGAAATACTGAAAAGTGCAATAAGAAATACTGGGATTAGTTTCTAGTGCTGATAATTTTTTTAATGGTCTCCACCTTTTTTTTTTCCCCTAGCCTTTTAATATAAATCCTTATTACTTATTGATTCTTACATGTCTCCTGGTTTTCCTCTAGTTAGTTTTTCTTTATTTTCCACGTACTTTATCTTCCTCTTTCCAGCTATCACTTCTTCAGTTCATCTCCCCCAACCCCTTTTAACCATGACCCATAAATTGGCCTGTCTTGCAGAAGGTCTTCCTGTATATTAGATCATATTTGCAGTGATCAGCCCAGAAGAAATGGCAAAGGCCCCTGCACTGCCTGGAGTTCCCTGGCATATTTTTGTTTTGCTGCAGACCTTTGAAAAGGGTTTTTGCTTTCCTGAGCTGTTTTTTTCCCCTAGCTAAGTGAAAAGATCAGTGTCTTTATAAGGCTCCTCATCATTGTGATACCTGAGTAGCGATGTTCCAGCTTTTCCGTCAGTCACCCCATTTTCATCAAAAGTGCTTTTATCCATGGAGCTGTATCCTTCAGAGTTTGCACTGAGTTGGTCCTTAGCAGAAAAAGCAGCTACAGGCTTTGTGTAGCAGTTATCAACTTGGTCTCCAGAATATAAGCTTTTATGTCTAAAGAAAAAAAGCTGACTCTTATCTTTCCTGAAACTTCACTACTCATGTCATTCAATTTATGGCTGATCCTGTGAACTCCCTGACGAGCCAGGCACAAAAGCCTCTCAAAGCTGTAGTTGAGGAATTGCTAGAGATCACCTGTGGAGCCGGAGACACAGGGCAGACCTCAAGAAACTCTTCTTGTGGGCAGCTTCAACGTACCAGATGTCCACTGGAAATACAGTACAGCAGAGAGGAAACAGTCTAGGAGGTTCCGGGAGTGTGTGGAAGAGAACATCCTCACAGCAGGCATGTGAGCCACCTAGGGAAGGTGCCTGCTGGACCCATTGTGAACAGGGAAGGACCTGAGGGTGATGTGATGGTTGGGGGTTGCCTTGAGCATAGCGGTCACAAAGTGATGTTTTTTGATTCTCAAAGAACTGAAGAGGAGGGTCAGCAGAGCTGCTGCCTTGACCTTCTGAAGGAAGGGGAAGGCAACTCAGGAGGACCACAGAGTTGATGTGAGGTTAAACAGGGAGGAAAATTAGTAGGGTCAAATTTCAACTAGAACTTAATCTGGCTCTGCTATAAAAGGCGATTAAAAATATGTCTCTAAGTTCATTAACAATGGAAGGAGGCATAAGGAGAATTTCCATTCTTCATGGTATGTAGGGGGAAATATAGTGACAAAGGATGAGGAAAAGGCTGAGGTACTTTTTTGCCTCAGTCTTTAGTAGTAAGACAGTTGTTCTTTGGGTACTCAGCTCCTTGAGCTGGAAGATTAGATTGGAGAGCAGGATGAAGCCTCCATAATGCAAGGGGAAATGGTTAGCAATGGTTGATGTGATAAAATGAAAAGAAGCACCTGTGAAGCTTAGCGTTGTCATGATGACAGGTTTGCTTTTTCCTTTGCTTATTCTGACTTACTCAGTCACAATTCTGTTGTGCTCAAATGCACTATGTTTTAATTTACTTCGTGAGTGAGATTCCCCTTCTTAGGCATCTTCACAAAGGGCTTTATAGATAAATTTCAAATCTTGCAGTCAACCTGTCATCTCCTACAATGAGATGGTAGAGATCACAAGCATATAAATATCACTTGAATGCTGTGCCTTTAGCTGATCTAAGTACAAGATTGTAGAGATAAAATACCAGTACTAAGAAGTTATTCTAAGTATTTGCTAAATGGGCTTAGAAGGAGGAGAATTAGCCTGGAAGGGCTACAGGCATGTTAAGGAGAGAGCCCAGATGTGGATTCTAAGGAGTATGTGTGTGAATCAGGTACCGTGTTGCTAACTTCTGTCAAATAATTATTCTGAAGTTACAGTAGCATTTAACAGGAGAATAACTGATTATGGTATAGGGCTGGAGTAACCTTGAATAGATGTCATGGTGTCTTGAGGACTATTCACAACTGAGGTACGTTTTAACATGAAAAGAGAAAACTGGTTCAGAGTATAGCTTGCATTAAACAGGGCTCCAAAAATACAATAGTAAACTGTGTTCATTATGTATTTATGCCTCTAGTCCTTATCTTATTCAAGCTTAGTGTCAGCACCTTACAGTGGCAAATAGTGCAACTTGTCATAAGTTAACACTTCCCATGTTGTGGCCAGAAGTACATTAATTGCCACTTCTTTTGGAGATATTCTTCTGAAGATACTGTTGGTAAGAGTGCTTTTGTTAATGTGAAAAAAGACACAGAAACTTCCTGACTTCCTCTAAACATTTAGAATGGGTTAATTTAACCATAATCAGATGTAGTGATCAGAGTTTTTGCATTAGCTTTCCTTCAATGGTGCTCATAATCTATGGACAGGGTGGCAAAACCATTTTGCTTTTCACTCCAGGTACTTCAGTTCCAATCCAGTTTCAATGCTCCCTAGTCTGAAGCAGCTGTAAACCAATTAGAAATCGTTACCTGGTGGTTGTTCATTGTAGGGCACTCCTCAAAGCTATTGAATGCTTTCAGATCTAGAAGTTCAGAGAGTTTAGCATTCACAGAGTTGCTCTAGCTTACTGAAGAGTAACAGAGCAAGTCCTTAGTGGTGATGTTAGGTAATGGAAAAACATGTTCTGCACGTGAGACTTTGTATCAACAAAAAGGATAGTGTATTATAGTAGTTACATCTAGTCACCACTAATATAATCAGTAGGAGCTAAAGCCACTGAAGTAATGGATTGTTGTTCAGTCAGCTGAAGTGTCATAGGAAATCCCCTCCACAGTGTACTTCATCCTCCAAAATTCAAGACTTGTATACAGAAGGGACAGTTGCCAGAATTACCTCTTAAAATAGCAGTGTTCTTTTCTGAAATATTTCTTACACTGAAGCTTACATCTGACCTTTCTTTGGAATAATTCTCCCAGGTAAATGTGACTCCTCAGGGGACGACATTTGCTTCAATGTCCTGCCCAGATTCCCATTAAACAGAAGAGAGCAAACACTGACTACTTCAGAATATGTGATGGGGTCACTTAGGATTTAGGTTTCTGTTCGCTTTCAATAGGCTCATGTGATGTAAGAAGTTACTAAACCTTTTGGTATCAGTGTTCCTGCTCAGCTAGAGACTGCCTTCCTAGAGGAGAGCTGGCTGTAAGAACACTCCCCAAGTGCCTAAGGGCAGAGTCTGTCCCAGTTTAAACCACAGGGAAAGATTTGAGTTAAGTTTGAATTGACATTGTACAGGTAGAGAGTTGGCCTGTGGCTTAGTAACCTGTCTGGGAGGCAGGGGAGGAGAACTGGTGTGTTCAGGCTAGCTCCAGAGAGACTCACATTCCCCAGTTCTTACCAACCACACAAAAAGTGTATAAGAGTATTTATACTGTGTGTTATTTTGCACCCTCTTATTGCTGCCGGTAGCTGTTTGGCTACATTTTAACTTCAGGTTACAGCATTCTCTTATAACCTCAATTCCCATCTTGATACCATATCAACATCAGTATGAAAATATAGCACTAAATTCTTAGCTTTGTTAGAAAGTTAACTCTGATCAGATTACTTGGCTCACAAGGATGTTCAAGCCAGAGGCCTTTCTAAGTAAGAGAAAGGATAGAATAAAATCATTCTCTGAGCTAGCAAAGAAATTGAGTTGATGCTTTGAGACAGGCTTCACAAATTAACTGCCTGTTAAAAGAATATTTGCATGAAAATGTTAACTAAAATGTAAGCCTATTCCTAAAGGGGCCAACAAGAAAGCTGGAGAAGGACTAATTACATGGGCCTGTAGTGACAGGACAAGGGGGAATGGCTTTAAACTGACAGAGGGGACATTTAGATGAGATAGTAGGAAGAAGTTTTTCACTGTAAGGGTGATGAGGTACTGACACAGGGTGCCCTGAGAAGCTGTGGCTGCCCCATCCCTGGCAGTGTTCAAGGCCAGGTTGGATGAGGCTTGGAGCAACCTGCTCTAGTGGGAGTTGTTCTTTCTTGTGGTAGTGGGTTAGAACTAGGTGAGCTTTAAGATCCATTCCAACCCAAGCCAATCTGTGATTTTATGATATGAAATAGGCTTTAGATTAATCTTGCTACTTTTAAATAATCAAGAAGCAAATCTAGCATACATTTTCAGTAAAAAATGAATTAAAGGATATAATTTAGAAATGATAACAGTTTAATGTTATTCTCTGATACTAGTGGAATCTCTTCTGTACTTTGTTAAACTGCCGCACTGATTACTGAGGGAGCCTGTGTGAACCTATCTGACACCTAGAAAAATACTGTTTGAGCAGCCATCAGTTCTTCAGTACTTTATGTATTTTGCCATTTATTTCCAGCTTCTCTGGTTTATGACTGTTGACACTGAAGTTATGAGTCAGTTGCCTGAAGATAGTGTTTGGTGCTATTTTAGACAATCTACACTGTCTCACTTGCCTCCAGCTGCAACTCCAGGAGGACATAGGACTCCATTATGTCTTGTGTCAAGTGTACTCTACCATGTGGAGTGTCATATCCCAAGTAAACCTCCCTGTGGTACTAGATAGCTGGTTTTAGGCAAGTGATTCAAATCTTAGGGGAAATCAATCTAAAACAGGTTAAGAAATTTCAATCCAAATGTCTGCCTGTACATATAGAAGTATAAGCTCCTATTGCAACTGGTGTAGATGTATTCTGTTACCTACGTGGCTCAAACAAGTGAGCAATTAGAAAACTTAATTAAATAAGAGGACAAGAACAAAACCAGTGAGGGTACTAACTTTTTTAATCAGGCATTTAATTTACCTCTTCACAATGTGCATGTCCTGAGTTACAACTCTTGCACATCTCACAAGGAACAGGGTAGGGTGGACCTAAGAACTTCAACTAAATCTAAGTAGGCATCTTTGTCGGTGACATGGACAGTGGGATTGAGTGCACCCTCAGCAAGTTTGCCGATGACACCAAGCTGGGTGGTT
>JAOEHX010062556.1:0-12831 GCA_025448015.1 Bolborhynchus lineola | reverse complement strand
CCAAGCAGGAAAAGCCTAGATTAGAAGGGTGTTATAAATTATCTGCACTCACTTACAGTTTGGGTTTGGGTTTGGGTTAGGTTATCCATTGGCCCAGCAAGAAGTACTTTCAACAGGGGAGATTTCACCACTTTTGCAATGTTTGGTTCTTCTCACGGTGAAGAACCTTTTCACATAGACTGATGAAATTTCCTTTTGAAGCAGCTGACACCCATTGCTTCTTGTCCTGTTGCTGTGACCTTGTGATAAAAGCACATTCATGTTCTCTGTAACTACCTTTTAGGTATTGAGAGAATGTGATTAGACTCCTCTGCCTCTTTTCTTTTTTGAATTGAGCAAACTGAATTCCTTCAAGCTTTCAACGTGCATCAAGGTCTTCAACCCTCTAATGGATTTCGTAGCCCTTCTCGGGACTATCTCCAATATTTCAATGACTCTTTTGAAGTGGATGTCCAAAACTGGGCATATTATTACAGGTGCAACCTAACAAATATGAAACAGCTACAGTCTTTCATCCTTTGGTTTCACTTTGGCTGATGCAGAAAAGGACCCACCTTGGTTTCATTGCTGCAAGGATGTAAACCCAATCCATTCAGTCCTTGGCCTCCACCAGTGCTTGAGATTATTCCATCCCTGATGCAAGATGTCACAATTATCTTCATTAGATGTCATTCAATTTGCATTGGCCCAGTGTTCCTCCCTGTTGAGATCTCTGTATGATGTGGTATTAAATATACCTGTTGAGAAATCTGTATGATGTGGTATTAAATATATAACTTGTTGCATCTTTTTCTATTCTTTCTCACAGAGTTTAGAGCAGGAAATGTATGGACCAGTAGTAGTTTTGTGTGATAACATAATAATAATAACAAATAATAAAAAATAATAACAAAAATAATATTATTACTAATATTAATGTTAAATTATGCTAACATTTATTATTAGCTGTTTATTTTTATTTGTTTTCTGCTTTGTTCTCTGCTCTTTTACTGGTTATCAATAATGCTGTATTTGCTTTTTTGACCACTACTGCTCCTGATTGCATGTTTTCACAAAACTGTCCATGGTGATTCTGAGATCTGTTTCCTCAACAGCAATAGCTAATTCAGACCAAGTAGTGTATTTGAATAGCAAGAGGGAATTTTCTTCTCCCTACTTGTTCCTTTACATTTATCAGCATTGAATATCATCTTTTATTTTATAGCACAGTTGCTCAGCTTTGAAAACAGACAAGTGAGATGGGGTATGATTAAACATGAAATGGTAATTTTAAACAAAACCAAATGTTCAGCATTTCTCACAAATCAAGACACAGAAACCATAGAAAGAAGTTGTATAATTTTTAAAACATTAGGAAATAATTTTTTTTTTTTGGACTATGTACACTATTTTAGGGCTTGAAAGTATGTATGATTTCAATATAAATTTGAAAAATCTGTTTTAAAGTGATCTTTCAAGACTAAGGACAAAACAGTCCAGGCTCAGAAAGTCCCAAACACAACCATTACTAAAATTTCTTTACATGATTCTTAGTGTTTTTTTCACCATAAATATCTGTTGCTAGCTACTGTCAAAGTTAGGGTACTAGACCATATGTTGTGATTTAGTACAGCCATTTCATGTTACACTTCTGAAGAAGCCTTCCTCAACTGCTCAGTCCATCTTAAATTGAAGTTTCCTGAATAATTCTTTAATGTCTACTTCCTTTTGCTTCTAAAGGAAACAAAAATGGAAAACTGTTCCAAAAACAGAAACAAAACTAGAAAACTGATGAATAGCATGTAATCTATTTTTGAAGGAAATCATGGTGAGAAAGTTCATTGCAAACAGCCAAATGAATGTGCACGGAACTGTATTGGAAAGATTCATAAACAGCTGTTCCTATATAAATGCTTGAAGTGTAGTAGTGATCAGAATATGTATAAAGAGCAAGCTTTTCCAAACTTTGAAGTTTGAGACGAAGAATAGATATTGACACAATTTTTTAAAGAAACACTGGAAATACATTCCACAGACTATTTCTGAGAAGTACAGAACTGAAATAACTTGTGATGCTTACAGGACTTTATGATGTATTTTGGGATGTTACACCCTAGCAGATTTACACCCTGTGTCTCCCTTTTTGTTTACATAGAGCACCACTCAATTTTTAAAATTCCCTTGTCTTTCCCCAGATATCATTCTCTTTATGTGCTAGATATTTGTTACTCATCCTTTCCTATGCTTTCTTATTAGGAAGGCATCAACTCTAAAATTTTTTGTGGCTAGAATTTCTGCCATGTTACAATATTTTCTTCATTTCCAAGCATATAATGGAAATACACCCTTGGTTGGGGGTTGCAGCTAGTTCAAGGATGTAGAGTGAAGAGTCCTTTTGGTTTAGGGTTCAGATTTTCTCTCCCTTCTGCTTCCTTTTCTGCTTTTAGGAAAGAAAGTGGAGATGAGGTCAAGCATTTTAAACTTCTACTGCCAGTGAAAGAAGTGATCCTGTCCTCCTTCCACCCCACTGTTTTATTCCCCTGCCTCTGCTCTCTCCGATGCTGCTATAAGTTTCTGGAAGGAACCAGTTAAACCCACAAAGGCAGAAACATTAATAGAGAGATACTGGACTATGTTTGGTAGCAGCATCTGTTCATGCCAGCTTAAAGTGTTAACACTATAGCTTAGACAGGCTTTATTTGCTAATATTTGCAGCTTCAGTGAGCAGCTTTTACAGTTCCAAATGGCTCTATAACAAGCTGATCACACAAATCTATGTCTGTGATACTGAATGTCTAAACCTGTTAATTTTTCATTTTCTTTTCTGAACTTTGATAGAGAAATAAAAAAAATGTAGTTTTAACAATAGTCTGTCAGACCTCAAAAAGTAGACATATAGAAGTTAATTTCTGATTTTCCCCCATGAAGTTGCTTGAATGTTCCCCATTGAGCTTCTTGTTAGTGTAGAAATCAGCTTCTTGATAAATAAAATGGTATCAGTAAGCACTTGTTAGCTGAAGAGAAGGCCTATAACTGCACATTTAAGTTAATTTTAGCAGCTATTCAGACAAATTCGCACCTCCTTCCCCTCACAGATACATTCTAATTCCCTAGGAAAAAGGAAGTAAAAAGCCTGAACAGGGTATTTCCAATTAGTGTGACTTTCATATATTTAAATTCTCTCTCTTTCTGCCAGATAATTGAATGAAACGTGATACATTCTTTTGATCTTTGTCGAGATGATGTAAGATGTAGATATTGTTTCATTATACAGTTCATGTTGACATAGATAGTATTATGCCACTTACAGCTTCTTTGGCACCGCTCTGGAATCAAGTGTTCAGCAGTGATTAATGACCAAGAATACACAGAACTACTATTGAATCTAGAATCCTGCTAATCTCTGCTCCTGTTTTTTCTCTCAATTCCAGCATTTGTTAATATGACTTCTGTGAAGTCACAGCATTTCTGATGACTTGTTGTACAGCTTGTACTGCCAGCAGAGTACTAACATAAACCTAATGATCATTAAAATCTCAGTTAATTTTTTCTTATTACTGTATCTTTGATGCTCTTTTTCTGCCTTGCAAATTTTTATTTAGTGTTTAATAGAGAAAAGACTTTTAAACCTGTGCGAGGTTTCCTTATACACTGAAAAATCAATTAATACCCTTTGATATGTTATGCCACTTAATATGTGTGTTAACATAAATATTTCATTATTGAAGGGGAGATCATTCTGCCCTGAAGCTTTAATTAAATTAGATGCTTTTCAGATGATTGCCAAGATGAAACAGTCCATTATGAACAATTGCCACTGCAGGAGATTTCTGCTTATTGAAAGACAAAACGGTAATTTCATCTAGGATTGTTGCAAACTGTACAAGTCCTTCGTACTGATAAGGGAATTCTGCCTCTTTTAACCTTGATATGTACTGTAGTAATGAATTTATGAATCTTTAAATTCAGTCACATCATTAAGGTAGGGATAGGTTGGCAGCGTCAAGTAAATGATGAAAATTTATCTACATAACAGTTAAAGAGATTAGAGTCAATACCAATTTGTCAATAATTACCACTGCTTTAAAAGCAAAGCTAACGTGATAAAAATAGGCAGCTATGGATCTTTATTATATACCAGCTGCAGTTTGGGTATTGGGGGTAATGGGTTTAAACGTAAACAGGGGAAGTTTAAATTGGATATAAGGAAGAAATTCTTTACTGTGAGGGTGGTGAGGCACTGGAATTGGTTGCTCAGGGAAGTTGTAAATGCTCCGTCCCTGGCGGTGTTCAAGGCCAGGCTGGACAGAGCCTTGGGTGGTGTGGTTTAGTGTGAGGTGTCTTTGCCTATGGTAGGGGGGTTGGAACTATATGATCTTCAGGTCCTTTCCAACCCTAACTATTCTATGATTTCCAATGACATGGTGTTCAAATGGCAAACTAGAGCTTTAGGAAAATTATCCTTGAAACTGTGCTGCTGAGGCAACTCAACTATAACTCGCATGAGCTACCTTCATGGTAAGAGAGACTCCAAGTGTTTCATTGTTAATCAAAAATATTTCTGGTTTGAGGCAAAATGTTCCTTTATTGCAGTTTTGCCTAATTATCTGGACAACTTCCACAGATCAGAATCCTTTTTTTTTGTCATGCTGTAGACTCTAGTCACGTGTGTATCTCCCACTGAAAACACGTCACATCAGTTCCCTTCAAAATATAGTACAGCTATGCATAATATATGATAAGACTAGAGAGATGTGCAATATGAATCAAAGTTATAATGTCCTACTTTTCCAGATTTTTATTATTTATTCAGTGTGTTTTTAGAGGAGCTCTGTTTAAGAATCATGTCGTCTGTGACAAGACATAAAGCCAAGAAAGACTTTCAGTGAGAAACTGAAAAAGACTCTCTCTGAACATGTTTTAATATTGAAATCAGTACTGGGGAACTTGGTTATTATTTTGCCAGGGGGAGGAGGATTGCATCAATGGAGTCCCACTTGCTGACAGCGGGTTCTCACTGAAGATCTTAGGACAAGGAAATTCAAAGCACAATAGTTTTTCTCTGTGTCTGAAACAGCTGCTTTCACTCAGATGGTTAGTCTGCACTTGCTTCTTTGTATTTGTTGGCAAAGGTCTTCAAAAGAGACGATGTAAAAATTGAACACTCCTTGTCATCTTGGACATAATATTAAGTAGCCAGATGCCTGGCTACTCTTGAAGCCTTACTTGCATCCTTATTCTGCAGAGCATACAGACATCAGTAAAGCTGTTTAAATATAAAATAAATGTCTCAGCTTCACATCTGAGTGCAATCCTGTTGTGGGACTGGACCCTGTCAGGTTACCTGAAATATTTCCCTTCCCCAATATCAGACTACTGGAGTCCACTTGAAATTTTAGTCTAAACACAGTTCTTACATAGGCTGCAGACTTGTGGACATTTCAGCTATATCCTTAGCTGCTGACTGTCAGGGTAGACACCTTAAAATACTCAACAGTGTGTCTGATGATATGGTGATGTCTACACAGTGAGGGAAGTCATATCTAGATTGAAATGGAAGTGAGAATCAAACACCTTGCCATTTCTGCAGGAAAACTGTGAAGGGCTCTCTCAGCAATGTGAGATGCTCTTCTGTTTCGCCATAGGGTGAGATGTTACTGCTTAAGCAGAGATGAGGGGTTTCTGCTGTTCCTGGAGTTGTGTCCGAGGAAATAGTGAAGGAACAGATTTGAGGAAGTGCTTTTAGGGTCCCAGGCATGGAGCAAGTCAGAAATGTTTTATTTTCAGTACCTGGATAATTCTGTTGTACTCTCATTTTCTTCAAAAACCCTATTTACTGAACAGCATATTCTTGAGTGCATTCATATAAAAAAAAAAAAAAGCAATCAGTGCAAATCTGGGTTACATACTTTGAATAACTGAAAATTGATTCTGTTTTATTTAAGAATTTTAAGTATCATTAAAGTAGTAATTTACAGAAGGTGCTGTTTGTCTGAGTACTTTATTACTCAGTGGCAAGGCAGCTGATAAATCTTTATTGAGAAATCATTTGAAAACTTTATATGTAAGATGAGTTCCTACTGGGTTGTGGATGCTCATTGTTCATTTTTCTAGCTGTATCTTTTTGCTTTACTTGGGACAGTAAAAGGAGAAAAGGACTGGTAGGAGTGCAGGAGCATGAGGTCAGCATGAGGTCAGCATGAGGATGAAGTTGAGAAAGTGGGAAGAAATCAAACCAGTGAGGGGAAATGCATAGGTTTTCTTATAGATGTGAGGAGAGGGTCAATGTGGTGCCTGCATAAGCAGCAAAGGAAACTTGCACATTTTAATTGCATTCAAGGCTAACTTTTCAGTTTGAAGTTACTTCAGTTTTGCATACACTGGCTGACGGGAGGGAAGTTAACAAGGCACAAGACAGGCTACAGTAACATGATTGGGCTGGGTTTTTTTTTTCTGGAAAATCATCCTGATTTTGTGTGGGATTGACTTTTTGCTTTTGGATCTACTGAAATCAATCACTGTGTATCTAAGTAAGTCCTTTGCCCAGCTCAGAAAGGATGAATGGACAGACCAGTTACTCCTCTGGCTGCACTGTATCTCAGTGGCTGCAATAACCCAGCTGCAGCCTGGCAGAAGGGCTTGACAGCCAGAAGTCTGGGAGTTGTGCTGAGAAGACTCCAGTTCAGGCAAGGGGAACAGGAGTCTCTGGAGAGGTAGGAAACAGAGTGCTGGAGGGCAGTAGAGTGGGAGGTACCTAGAAAATAAAGGAGCACACCCATAGCGTGGGGAGGGATCAGGAAAAGCAGGCATGGCTTAATGCCCCATTTCTCAACAGAAAGAGTGGTCTCTGCTGCCCCATCTCTGCCCTTGCCAAGTGGCAATACTGGAGCTGAGGCAGAATAGGTGAGAACAAGACAGTCACAGAAAACCTGTTCTTAGTCTCCTTCCAGCTTCCTTTCCTCCTGTTGCCCTTGCTCATGTCTGTCCTCGCTAATGGGGTAAAACTGAAGTGCAAGGCATGTCTGTTCATTCAAGGAAGTGAACCAACAGCACTGTGCAGATGGTTTTGTCAGGAAAATTGAGTTCAATGGAGAACTAAGCTCGTCAAGGGCAGGCTAAACTAGTCTCTTAATAGTGTGGAGAGGGCACATATACCAGTATGCAGAGAAGATTCTTTAAGGCAACTAAAAATGCCATTAGCATGGGCATCTGCTTGACATCTGACTTCAGCTGTTAACTGAGATACTCACCTTTAAAGAGCTTTCCTGATCATATAATGTGAAAGGCTGCATGGGAATTGCAGTGGATTGCTTTTAATCTCTTCTGCCAGCAGAGGGGAAGGCACACTGCACCCCCTGTTATGTGCCACTTTGCCTACCATCTGCCCACATCCTCATTCCTCTTCTTGTTGATGATGCTCAGCAAAGCATCATTGGGGTTAGACAGAGTTGGTGCAGATTCAATGAGCTATTCTTACTGGCTTTAGACTGTCCGAAAATATTTTTGCCCAGGGAAAATTCTGCACAGGAATGGCTTATGCCTTGCTTCCTCATGCTATGTTGTTCTGTGGCTGTACAAAGCAGCACAAGCACACATACACTGCATTTAGCCAGTTGCAGAATCTAGTGCTAACCAACCTGCACTCTATAGTAATGAAATATGGGGAAAACATAGTTTTTGCCATGTTTTAAGAAAAAACCCACCACCTTTTATGTTAGAACTTGAGCCTGCCGAAACAAGTGACTTTTATGAGAATGGGCTTTTGATCCTGAAGCAGTCATGCATACCCACATAGGGCATTGGAGTAACCCAAATAAGATGAAGAATGCAACACTGGGGAAAGGGGATATTTGTTTTGTAAAACATTATTATTCACATGCAGATTGGTGCCAGCTTACCCTATTGATAAAGTTTTGTGAATAGTCTTTGAAAACAACTGTATGTGCAAATGCTTTGTCTGTGAATTTGTAATTCAGCTGAAAATTGAGCTGTAAAAAAATTTCTTCAGATCTGTGTACTAAGAAATGGCTGATGCCCTGTGTAATGCAGTGGAGAAGCTCAGGAGGAACACTGGTCTGCACTGACAGTGTTTAGGGTTTTTTTATAGTTACCTCTTTGCTGGCCTTGTGATTCAGTATGATGTGAATGAGTTGTTTGTACTAGTACACAGGAAACCATTGAACATGGAAAATAGTCCTTACTAAAATAGATCACGTTCCCAAGGGGGAAACAGCAAAATGGCATGAGATTCACAGAATAAGGAATAACTAAAATTGCCCAATTATTTAAACTGAGGTATTTTTCTATCAATATAAGATCTTGCTGTGCTTCCGGAGCATAATTTAGAGTAGGCATTTTGCCTGCAGTTCACAATATAAATATTTTATATGATCTCCTACACGATTAGAATAATAGAGGTAGTGTTATTTAATCCACTCCTGGCAAAGCAGATGTGTGCCAGAATGCATAAGGCACTCAAGGAACTGTTTTTGTCATAGTTCAGACTAGTTTGTAGAATGATTTATCTAGAGGTAGATTCATCACTGTGGAAGTGGATTTGATGATATTTGAGAGACACAATATAAAGTTGTGTGAAGGCTCGTAAAAACAACGCATAGTAAATCAAATGTTAACAATAGAAGGATGAAAAAAAGACTTCATACAAGGTAAGCAGGTAAATCAAGAGTCTTGGGAGGGCAGGGAGGGGCCTGGAACAGATCATTTCTAATTTGGACTTAGTAGATATTGTGGCCACAGTTAAGTGGAGTTGAATATACCTTTTGAAAAGCAGTTGCAAGTATAGGAACTGTAAGCCTTAGCAGAGTACGCAAGTGCTGTGATTTCTGTGTAGTGGTCTTGAGAAGTGTGTTGTAACCCAGCAGGGATGGAGAAGCTCAAAGTTTAACAAAGCTTTTCCTAAAAATAAAACCTGGAGCACCTCCCATATGAAGATAGGCTGAGAAAGTTGGGGCTGTTCAGCCTGGAGAGGAGAAGGCTGTGTGGAGACCTCATAGCAGCCTTCCAATGTCTGAAGGGGGCTATGAGGATGCTGGGGAGGGACTCTTCATTAGGGACTGCGGTGATAGGACAAGGAGTAATGGGTTCAAACTTAAACAGGGGAAGTTTAGATTGGATCTGAGGAAGAAGTTCTTTACTGTAAGGGTGGTGAGGCACTGGAATGGGTTACCCAGGGAAGTTGTGAATGCTCCAGCACTGGTGGTGTTTGAGGCCAGGTTGGACATAGCCTTGGGTGATATGGTTTAGTGTGAGGTGTCCCTTTCTATGGCAAGGGAGTTCAACCTAGTTGATCTTAAGGTCCTTTCTAACCCTAACTATTCTATGATTCTATTTTAATACCTCAAGAGACAGTCAGCATCTCTCTTATTCCTTACCTGCTGCACCTGTTTCAGTTGCCTATATCTGATAGACTACAGTCCTTGGGTCTGAGGTGGGTATTTAGTTGTCATAGGAATTAGCTTATGTGGTCCAAATACTCCTTCCCTAGCTTCATTTCTACAAAGTGGAGAAAAGATAAGTATTGATTGCTAGGCACTATAATTTTGCACACTTGAGCCATGGTCTAGTATTTAGAATGGGATTTTTGCTAAAATCTAATGGAAAACATGATACTATGACCTTTTCCCTGAGATGATTGTGCTTACAGCTGTTACGCATAGGGGAAGATAAAAAGATGACCATTTGTTGTGTACGTTTGTTATGTGGCATGTCATTCAGTACTCTTCCATTTTTTTACACTTTGTTTTTCATGTTTATTGTAGCTTTTATTAATGTATTTGATAACATGGCATCAGCTGCAAGGCAGAAATGTTTACTCTGTTGGGGTTTTCAGTATAGATTAAAAAAATTCAGCAGCCCCTGAATGGATAGGCTTGAGTTGGAAATTCACATTAGAGTAACAAATATTATAATGCAGATGAGCCAGACAGGAGAGAAGCAAATTTATAATAAGGGGCTGCTCTGGCAATATTAATCTGCCTGATGTGGACTGTGTGATGAATCATCCAACATCACCACAAGGACTGCTGCTGAGCTCTGCCTGCAAGTGGGACAATAAAAAGTGTGCATGGAAGGGTGGAGGAGAGGGTTCATGCAAGAGATTAGGAAAGGACAAAGAACAGCTATTTAAAACTGGACATCTCAAGCTTGACTAGTAGTTCATGTTATATATAATTCAGGCAATTCTTTGGGTAAATCATTTCATATGCTCCATGAAATGCAATTTGCTTCCATGGTCAAGCATGACAAAGGTTTCACAGAATTGCAGTTGGCAAAGAGCTCTTCTAGGATAGTTAATTTAGGGCCTATGAGATTGCTGGGGCGTCTTGTCGAACATTAAATAATCATACAATGTCATGAGGGAATATTTAATTAAGAGCCCGATTTCTCAAGGGTCTGAATACCTGTTACAATGTGCTGAGAACCCTTAATTCCCACTGACAAGAGCAGCAGCTCAGGGTGTTCCCTGCAGGCATTTAATAGGATTGTGCCCTTACTTCATTTGGCTGGGGTAAGTCAAGGCCAGTCAGGTGAAGCAACAGTAATCAAACAAGACAAGAAAATGACAAATAGGGTTACATCCCAGCAGGAATGTTATTACTTGCAGATGATGGAACACACCCTGGTGTGAAGCCTCTGTAAAAATTAGGGCCAGATTTAAGGGTGCACTCTTAGGATTAAATTTGTGCCTTTGAGAAAGATCCACCGGTACTCATCCTGTGCAAAAAATCTGTAAAAGGCAGCATGAATCCTTTGTCAGCCCAGGCTGTCATCCTGTGGGAAAAAGTGTCAGAGTTCCCATCCACAGTTCAGTCCCAAGAACTTCAGTGATTTAGGTGACTTTAAGAGGGTTGTTCACAGAGGGCATTTCATCCAGTATTTGGGAAGTTAAAACCTCATTTCAGGGAAATGCGGGTGCTGAAGTTCACTGAGCAGCATTCTTGATATGACTCAAGAGATAGAACAAAATTTGAGGTGAACAGATGGAGACTTATCAGTAAGACTTTTTTATTTTTTTCCTTCTTATATACCTGCAGCAGTGTTAAAGAGAAGAATGTTAGATTAAATCAGAATAGACGTTGTATTTTGCCTTATGATACTTCTCTTAGGCAGAGATGAAGGTAGAAACAGTGTTGGGGTTTTTTTGTATAAAGAAGCATTACAAAAGGAGTGAATGAGAAAGGAGCATGGCTTTATGTTAAGCACTTTTGGGAGAGTGAAAAGCTAAAATCAATCCCTGTGTTGTCAGGCTCTTAAGTGAGGAATGATGCATTATACTACCTGATTTTATTTGGTTTGTTGGGAAACCATAGCTGCTGTGCCAGTTCTTGAACAGAATTACAGGCTTCATTTAAAGAGAAATGCAAAGCGCACATATCATTCTGGAAGAGATCAACATAAGCATTTTCTATATCATGAGTAATGTTTACTGGAAGAAATCAAATTACTGTTACACAGACCATCTGTTTTCTTTGCATGCAATCATGTAAGTGTTTTAGGACAAGCCATCCTTTTTAATCAATTGTAAATCTCTTATGGGATGGCACTGTTTTCTGTAATAAGATCTATTTTTATGATAAATGCGAGAGTTTTAAATACTGGTTTCTTCTGCATAAATATAGTGTACATATTGTTCATAACATAAAGATTAGGGGTGTACAACATTAGTTATTATCTGTCAAGAACTTAATTTTAGGACTTTTTGGGTAGCCATTTTGGGTATTTGTTGGATCTGCAACTCTTGGGTATTCAACTATTATAACAAATTACATGCTCAATAATACAGTCCATTTATAGCCTGGGAAGTTGCGTCCTACCTATATTTAGTAAATGTAGTGTATAGGGTGTCTGTTTCATAGCATGCCTAGTGTGATCATAGTGAATACTGGGGAAGGTGATTGTTCGTTGTCTAAACACTCATGCTTGAAGAGGCTGAACAAAAAAAAAGGCACGTTTTGTTGGAAAATGATGCTATGTAATGACATTAGAGATACTTAAATTTATGGTATTTAGAAGTCAGTGATGGAGTGTGAGATTTACTTCATGTTTAAGGGTAACACATTCATAGATGTACATGGTCCTGTTCATTTTAGTGGATGACTAATTAAGCCTGTCATTTTTCTTTTTTATCACTTCTGTCAGCTCCCCTGATTCTCATATCGTCTTTGGGTGCACATAGATTGCTCTTGAATTCAGAGGGAGATGAAAGTCTGCATCTTAAGTCTCCTCTGATTTCAAAAGAAGCTGTGTGTGCACAATACCCAAAGTTGCGCTGTATTTTATTGAATGTACCTGAAATAAAAGAAGGGAACAAGAACTGTAAGTAACACAACTGGAAATTCCCCGAGAAGGTTGGCTGTCATTCTCAATGAGGTCAGCAAGCCTGAATTTCATTTGTTCAGACACTTTCAAATCAATAGTATTTTGTCTGAATAATTAAGACACTTACTCAGGCTTGAAAAGTGTGTGGTGCTAAATTCTTGCTTTTCTTGGGTAAACATGAAGAGGCAAAGAGAGAAAAACAGATAGAGAATGCACCTAGAAAAATGATAGTGCCTACACTCTGGTGCCATCCCATGGTACAGTGGAGGCTTTCTGCCCATGGAAACATCAGGTGACATGAAAGACCCCTATAAGTCCTCTTGTGAAGGCTGGACTCAAAATTTCCGCGTCCTATATATTCCTACTTGTCATGGGTTCAGCAGTAGCAGTCATTTTTCTCCTTCTTGGTAGCTGGTGCAGTGCTGTGGTTTTGAGTTTCTGCCTGGGAACAGCACTGATAACACCAATGTTTTTAGTTATGGCTTAGTGATGTTTGGTCTGGCCAAGGACTTT
>JAOEHX010062555.1:0-10116 GCA_025448015.1 Bolborhynchus lineola | reverse complement strand
AACTTAAACAGGGGAAGTTTAGATTGGATATAAGGAAGAAGTTCTTTACTGTAAGGGTGGTGAGGCACTGGAATGGGCTGCCCAGAAAGT
Source organism: Bolborhynchus lineola (assembly GCA_025448015.1). Lineage (NCBI taxonomy): Eukaryota > Metazoa > Chordata > Aves > Psittaciformes > Psittacidae > Bolborhynchus > Bolborhynchus lineola. The sequence continues at coordinate 10,026 of JAOEHX010062555.1, read as the reverse complement.
TGCGAATGCTCCATCCCTGGTGGTGTTCAAGGACAGGTTGGACATAGCCTTGGGTGATATGGTTTAGTGCGAGGTGTCCCTGCCCATGGGAAGGGGGTTGGCATTAGATGATCTTAAGGTCCTTTCCAACCATAACTATTCTATGATTCTATAAGGATGCAAGCATTGCACCCAGTCTTGAAGCCAGTCTACTCAAAATGCACCAACAGCATGCCTGCAACTTCAAGCATACCTGTAACTTCAAGCATACCTGTAAGCACTGTATTGTAATGTAGTGACTACTTATGTCATTATGCTTCGGTAGCTCAACAGTGTTTCACTGAAGTCACACAAATAAAAGCTTACAGGATAAAAATAGAAAGTGACACTGCAAACTTGAGAAAGAACATATAATTCTTCTCCCAGCAGTTCTGTGCTGCATTACAGGATACAAGAACCTCCACCTTCATGTTTACATTCACCATAATCATGACACAGAATGAAACTCTCAAACTTCATTTATTCACTCAACTGAAATAACTTTCTGACAATCCGGAGCTCTTCCTTGTCACAAGAATAGAAGCGTTAGGAAATGCAACAACAAAATAAGAACATTTTAAATGCCAAATACCTTTTCTATGTCACAAAAGGTTCTCTTGCTTCACATTCTTTTTTTTTCTTTAACATGAATTCCCTTGTTTCAAGTTGTCCTAACAGACTGTTACAACTGTACAGTCAGCAAGTCCACTACCATCAGGAAAAGGAGAAAAGGAAAAAAAAAGGACTTTTCTCTATGTCCTAATGAATGAAAGTGCTGCACAAATGACCTTTTCATTGGACAGAACATGTAATATCACCGCTACCTACCTAGGTATGGCAATAAATAAAACTATCCTGGAAAGGAGAATTTCACAATGGAAAAGACAGAGAGGCTTTAAGACAGAGAGGCACAGAATAGTTAGGGTTGGAAAGGACCTTACAATCATCTAGTTCCAGCCCCCCTGCCATGGGCAGGGACACCTCCCACTAAACCATGGAAAAAGAAGGCATTTTCAAGCTGCTTCTTAGACAAGAAATTCTCTCCTTTACTTTTGCAGAGCGCCCCACCAACTACATAATCTCTAATGCTCCACCTCCCCAGACACAGGCAAGTGGCCTTTTGCAAAACTCACCATCTTCCAGTCATCTTACTCAACAGCTTGTCCCTAAACCACAGGAAACACCACCCTGTGTCCATACTAAATTCAGCAGAAGAAACACATGCAAACAATTCTTGAAGGACTGTGTTCATACACAGCCTTAAGTGCCTATGAAATCCAGACCCAAAAGTCCTTGAAAAAAAGCTCCTTCCACTCTCTTTGTAAGTAAAAGCAGTACTTACCCTGATTTGTAAAGTATGACATCTAGAGATGAACAATACCACATAGGAGCCGTGTTACTTAAAACCAAAAGAATTAGATAGAAGCAGTTGCCTGCTCAAGTTGTTATTTAGTTTGTGCAAAGGCATGTAATAAAAAGAAACTATCTGCTCAGCAAAAAAACCAAACCCGAAACCCAAACAAACAAAAACACTTGGACAAACTAACACGATACATATTATATCGAAAGAAAAAACCCACCCCAAAAAATACCCCACCAATAATCCTCACATTTCAATCTCCACATTTTAAGCTCTCAACAGAACTTAAACAAGTACCTTTTTCAAAATTTCAGCCTTTCAGAGCTGTCCTGGGTCCACTGAATATCACATTTACCACAGAGTAATGGCAAAAGGCCTGAAAACTGAGGTCAAAACAGTTACCAAAACAAAAACCTGCCCCCGCCCCCCCAAAAAGAAAAAAACAACATAGAAAGCATAGAAAAACTATAATTTCTCTCTCTCAAAAACAAAAAGTGCATTTTGGTCCCCTTTATCAGAAGGAGAACTGAAATCCTACCCGTATAGTAACTGCAGCAGATCGCCAAAGTGAACTTCAGATATAAGCCTGTGCATCATCTTCAAAACAGCTTTCTTCCTCAAATGATAAAACACATCACACTGCTTATGGAAAAAGACAGGTTCAGAGAAACCCCAAATGCTTCCAGTATCATTATGCAGCCTCAAGGGTATCACAGAAAATGGAAGAATACTGCTTGGTTTTAGGATTTATTTTTTTATATAATTTATTTAAAACTGGAAAATAATTTCCTTAAGTATATTTTTAATTTTTAAGATAACATGTCACACAAAAGTTCATATTTGAGATTATACACTGACCATTAAGAGGCTGAGCATGCTGCTTATAAAAGAAGCTAGATTTAGTAAAATACAATACTTTGAACCTTCAGCAGGGGTAAACCAATTTCTCATTCTTCTCTGGATCCTTAACACAAGATACAGCTAAGAAAAAAGGTAAGAGAAGTTCATGGAAGGAGGAAAACAAGAAAAATATTATCTTTTTTCAGTGTAAGAAAATAAGCAAAGGCAAAATCCCCTTCTCTTTCCAGTACAGTACACTTCTTTTAAAGCACAGCCCTTCTAGAAGACAAGTCAATTACTGGCATGTATTCCTCACTTGTTCATTTCATGAAAAAAATTGGGTTTATATATGTAAAAACAATAAAGTAATTTATACCTCTACATTAGTTATCCTTCTGTTGATCAAGTGAAACAATTCACAAGAGCTTGTCTTGCATAAGCCTTACTTAAATGAGGGTCTTATCATGCCGCAAATGTTTACAACAGGCTCACTACAGTGAAAATTTTTGTTTCCCAGGCTCTCTGCATTTGGTTCCCATTATCACAGACTTACGCATACAAATGAGAAAAAAACCTAATTTTTATCCCTCTCTCTTTCTCCAGTCATCAAAACTGGATTCATCCTAATGTATTTGTATTACATATGCAATTATTGGCTAAAATAAAGACCGCACATGTACTAATAAAGTTTTAAGCAGATCACAACATGGTAATGATTTACAATAGTTCTATTAACTCATCCCACCAAGTGGTTATAGAAGTGTCCTCAATCTGGAGATAGTTTAAATTAACCATTATTACTATTAGACACCTGTAACAGAGAATCAGAGTCTACAGATAACTGTATGCCTTCCGTCATCCAAACTGATTGATCTAAACATACGCACACATACAGTCAGAAATAATTTCTCTTTTCTTTTGGGAAAGGACTACTCTTATAACAATGAACTGAGAACCTGACAAAAAAAGGCTGCAAAAACAACATCCTCACTAGTTTAGGCTGACTAGACACCACTCTTTCATTCAGAGTCTGCTTCTCAGAGCTTTTGCATGCTCAATCATTCTACCACTTTTTAAAAGGGAGTCATTCCATGGGCACCATTTCCCTAAGGGCACAAACACAAGCAAGCCTAAACCTTTGAAGATGATTTCCAAGATCACCAACACCTGAATAGAGAAAACTGAGAAGTATATCAGAAAACACTTTACGCTGGTTTACCATAAATAACAAATAAATGTAATGTCACAGTTTTACGCTTCTCTACAACTCCGTTTGCTCCCAGTTCTTTAGTTATTAGCCATGGTGGGAAAAAAACAATTAATTTCACTATTTAACACATACACTTCACCACATAAAAACCTTCAATCTTTCCCACAAATTAAATTTATATAGATCTTACTTAAGTGACATGAGCTGATTGACACATTAATTCCCTTTCCTTGGAATGCCAAACCAACACCAATCTGTGCAGTAAGCATTTCAGAGGATACAGGATATATGGTATTCAGGATATAGAAAACATGATATTAAATAGAAGCAGTATCCCCAATAGCCCAGTGAAATGGATTATAGTGGACAATACAAAACATTTCATTTAATGGACATAAAATGCCATCATGAACAAATTCAGAATAATAAATGCAAGGGAAAAACAGATGAAAGAGAACATAAAACTGCTTATATTCTCATTATTTATTTAAAACGTCTAGCCTTTTTTTAGAATACCATAAAATCCTAAACCCTTACTCATAGCAACAATTCCACAGATTAAGTAACATTACCTATCAAACTAAACTCATTACCCCTGTACTTAACCCAAGAAAAGTGGAAAACAAGTGTACACAGTTTATACTCTTCACAACATCATTTGCATATTCTTATAATTTATTACATCTCTGCTAAAAACAACAGCCCCTTTTTCAAGGTTTCAGGCTTTTTTAATCTCTCTGGCATCCATCATCCATCTCAGACTCCTATTTTGGTGTTAGCAGTGTGGGGAATAAGAGGTTGGCAATTTCTCTTTTTAGATGTATTTATAAATAGTGAAAATTACTATAAACTTTCCATAATGGCATGGTATTCTATTACATAAAAGAGATTTTTTTTTCTCCCTTTGGCTAAATACTTTGTGCGCATCCTCCCACCCCTTCCACTCCAGACGGATAAATTTATGGTAACTGATCCCAAATAGCCATTTAATTTGGGATATTTAACATACTTACATTCCCCACAAGTGGCAGCAGACCCGTGGTTTTTACTCAACAAAAAAGTAGGTAGACAAACTTTTGCAGTCTGCAGTAAACATTCTGCCCCATATACAAAGTTATAAACTAGCGTCACTTCTCATGCCAATTTACAAACTTGCCACCTAGTAAAAAAAAAAAAATTAGAGTGAATTACAAATTCTGCAACACCCAACACCTCTCAAACTTAGTATTTAAAAGGACGTGATTCAAAATTGCTTCAAGAATTTGCATTCTACAAACACATCCTATATAATGATTATTATTAAAACAAATCAGGACAAATTAGTTTGCTTTGAAGTCATACTAAACAATTCACTGATAAAAGGCTTTGTATATTTTGTTTGTTAAACAGACTAAAATTTTCTCTTTGAAAAAAAATCATACTCAAAAATACCATTTCAGTAATGTTTATATATCCTCATCTGCCTAGAACAGACTTTTGATTGTTCTATGAGACAAGCTTTACAGAAAGACAAGCAGCAATTCTGCTTTCAAAAGTCACATATTACCTAAAGGTTATCTGTCATGACCCTTTCATGTTTAACAAGTTTTCACTAAGGGGCAGAAACAACACCAGACATTTTTCACTACTAACCTTCAGGCGCAAAGAGCAGCATTGCTGCTGCAAAAAGCTTGAAATAACCTGGTATCTTGAAGAACTCCTCTCTTACCTTAGAATAGTCCATCTAACAGCTCACTGCCTTCATCAAGGATGGTCCCACTCTTTCCCTACTTCATTCCCACTTCCTCCCTCACTTCACACTTCCACCATCACTGAGCAAAGCAACAACGCTTTTCTTGTCCTAGTTAGTTTTCTGTTGGTTTAGCTAACTGACTGAGCTCACAAATGATAACATAAGGACCAGACCCCAGGACAAGGACATAATTAGAATAGAAGCAGAAAGACAGTAGATAAGCTCAGCAATCTTGCACCTAAACAGCAGCAAAGCCTAATATTTGCAGTTCTTGATAGGCACTGCTTTAATTTCTAGACACCTTATGTTCCAAACATTTCTAGGTAAGTAAGAGGAATAACTCATGCACTTAATATTAAATACAAGTTTTCAAATCTACAACAAAACAACAGTCTTCTTCAGGATGGTCCAGCAGGCAGCCCATTCAATCTCAACACTTCAACACTGGTCTGACAGGGCAGGACTTCATAAATCTCAATCAGAATGCTTCTTAGTATTCCCACACCCAGCACAAAATTTAAAGCCACCACCAGGCACCCAGCTGGTAACACACTGGACAAAGAAAATTGCTATCTGCCTTTCATTACTGAAAAGATTAGGGCAGTCTTTGAAAACCTTCAATCCCATCCATGAAACCTTAACACTGACAAGCAAGTAAATATATTTTTCAAACCTTCCCCTCATAACACACAAATCAAAAATTCTTAATTCTTATTCCATGTAGCTATGATAGAAAGATTTCCTTCAGTAAATTCCAAATTTAAATCCTTTTCTTCTCCTTCCTTGAAACCAGTGAACATCTTTGTATTAACACTAAACAACAAAATCTCACAAAAATTCTTACAAGGTTTAGCCTAGTCTTTTATCAAAAAGAATAATAGAAATTAATATCTGCTTTCTAACAATGTTTATCAACATCCCAATAATTTGCTCATAAAACATCAAAAATCATGATTAGCATCTTGCTATATTATTTATTTCCACGTCATATGAGTTCATCATATGACAGACAGTCATGCAAACATTAAAGAACAGTAGTTTACAATATAGGAAATAGCTCTTCTGCAGCTCATCTATTTATTCATGTAAATACAACTGAAAATTGAAAACAATTAAAAACCATTTAATGATGGCATGCAGGTTGAAATAAGCATCTTCAAACAAAACCATCAGAGGCTTCCCTAAAATCTCTTAATAGTATCAGCAAAATGAACTGCTCTTCTAAGACTACAGCTTTAAAAAAAGGGTATTATCTATAGTAAAAATCAGTTTTGACAAAACAGCAAACAGCTCAGAAATAGATAAAAACCCCAAAGTTGTTCCCAAGAATTTTGACAGAGTTCATAAAATTAAAGCAGTAAATTCACAATAAAATTACCAAATACTCTCATAAAAAACATTCACATACACTTAGAAGAGCTTTTAGCTTTAACAAAAAATACTAGATTTATGAGTTCAGCACAAAACTAGCTTTGGCTATGTGTATAACCAACACACAGGCTACCCAAACCAAGTAATATTTGTTCCTCATCCCACGATTATCTGAGTATAAAACTACTTCACTACAGTAATACTGAGCAACTAACAATAAAACAAGTGCTTATATTTCAAATTGAAAGACCATTAAGAATAGATATTACAATGACATCTACTGGGAAATAAGCTGCAGGAAAAGTGGAGTCTGTACTTCAGAGCGTATCACTATAAATTTGACAGAGAAACTTGCTCACTGCACCTGGGAGACAGAAAATTAAGGTTTCTCACTGAAAAAAAACACAATTCATCAGCAAGAACATATTAGTCAAGAAAATTTCACTTCAAGAAAAAACTGACAACCTAACCTGTGAGAATCCTGAACAGAAGAAATGCACCTAAATTCAGCAAGCTGCGATTACATGCTTCATCTACTGACACGCAGTTTTGCTTCATACAGTGTGAGTAGTTCAATGTCTAAAGCTCCAGGTATGGGTATCCAACAAAATTTACAAAACTTAGATTACTAAGCAAGAGGTTAATTTCAGGTGCACAATATGAAAACACAATATTTGAAAACAAAATCTAAGATAAATAGGCCAACAGACTCTAGATGTAGACTCTACCGAAAATTTGTGGCAAAACATGGTACTTAAATAAATATATTTTTCAATAAAATATTGTCTTGAACATAACAGAGTAAGATATCACTTGCTTAAAGCACTGATTGGAGAAGCACTTTTCTTACATGGCGCACCATGGTGGTAAACCTCTTCTTGCCTTAAAACCTGCAGCATTAAACCACAAAGATTAATGACTGCAAATGCAAGTAAAACATGAGCAATAGACAATAAATTTTAGAGAGCTTATTAACTGTAGGATGCAGAAGCTTGCTACTTGGAATTACAATTCTTGAGCAATGAAATTCAATAACCACAATCCGAAAACAAACTATAGAAGAAAACAATTAAAATACCATTTGCAGCTAACAGTTACGGTCACAATACTTACTTTGTATTAGCTACTTGCAAATTTACAGGTTGCATTTTTGCACTTATACAATACAGTATTACCATCAGCAAAAGTCCCATTACCACCAACAAAATGGCTTACACTATTTCCACATCCACTCAATACAGAATCAATCTCACTCTTCCTGAACTCCAGGTTGAACTTGTAACACTATAAATGCATTAAATTAGTTTTCCTGGCAAAACACAGCACAGTTAATGCAAAGGAAAAGTAGATAGGTTGAGTGATAAATACTTCACCAACTTTGTCAGCTCACTTAAAAGGAAACAGACACGACAGTCCTATACCTACATTATCACTAAAATTACCAACCTAACAAGCAGCTCACTGTAAACCTTGAGAGAGACGTGCACCATTTAATATAGTTACAACTTTGATGGGCATATATAAACTGAACTACTACCACAGAATTTAACTTTAGAAAATCAGAATCAAAGACACATAAGCAACACACTTTCAAGTACTTTTTTCCTATATTTGTCATATATATTGAAAACATTTGGTGTCACTTCTGCAGATTTTTCTTTTTATATATCCTGATAATGCAAGGGAGTCTAAATTTCTCCTTCAAGCAACAGTATTTGCCAACCTTACCAACAGTAAACATCAATGCAGAGCGTACTGAAGTAATGCCCCTTCAGACACATGGCAAGGTTTTGGTAGTGGGTTAGCTACTGTGAGAACAGATCAGGAGCTGCCCTCATGACAGGTGAAGCCAGTTCTAAGCCAGCTCCAAAACAGACCCGCCACTGGCCAAAGCTGGGCCAGTCAGTGATACTAGTGGCACCTCTGTGATAGCTTATTTAAGAAAGGGTAAAAAAACCTTGCAAAGAGGCTGTGAGAGAGCAATGAGGAAAACAACCCTGCAGACACAAAGGTCAGAGAAGGAGAAGGGGCAAAACATGTTTCCAGACCCTGGACAGATACCCCTGCAGCCCATGGAGAAGACTATGGTGGCAGAGGTCATCCACCTGCAGCCAACAAAGGACCACTGTGGAGCAGATCACATGCTGCAGCAGGTGGGTATGCTTTGAAAGAAGCTACAGCCCATTGAAAGCCCACATTGGAGCAGGCTCCTGGCAGATGATACAGCCTATGGAGAGAAGTCAACGCAGGAGCAGGTTTTCCGGCAGGAATTATGGCCCATGGAAGACCCAGACTGGAACAGACTGTTCCACACTGTGAAGGGCTTACACTGGAGCAATTCTTTAAGAACTGCAGCCTGTGGGAAGGACCCATGTTGGAGCACTTTGTGAAGGACTGTTCCATTTGAGGGAACTCACACTCGAGCCAGGGAAAGGCGTGAGGAGGAAGGAGAAGCAGAGACAGTCTGCAAGCCTCAATCCCCATACCACTTGGGAGGAGGAGTTAGAAGACTTGGGAATGAAGGGGTGAAGTTGAGCTTGGGAAAAATGGAAGCGGGGGGGAGGTAGTTTTAGTTTTGGTTTCTCACTATCCTACTCTATTTCTAATTGGCAATAAATTAAATTAATATTCCCCAAGTCGAGCTGGATTTGCCCATGGCGGTCATTGGTGTGTGATGTTCCTGTCCTTAATCCACAGGCTCTTTTTTCCTTACTTTCTGCTGTTGTTCTATTGAGGACTGAGAGTGAGAGCATGGCTTGGTAGGCACCTCATAGACAGTCAAGGTTAACCCATCACAGCAGACTACTTCAATTTAAAATCACACATTTTCTGACGTCCTACCATAGCCTGGCAGGACAGATACACCTACATATTCATTCACTGCACTTAGGAGCAAAATACTATAGCATATTGTCCATGTATCTTAATGTCTTAATGACATCTATGATTCTATGTATCCGTTAGTACTGTTTTATTAGTTTCCCAGTATTTTTAAAGAGTTTCAACTTGTCAGCATCTTCCTGAAGTGCTGGTCTAACTTTCACTGGAGCTAATCAATATCTGTTTTCATGTCTGAAGAAAAAATGTTCCATCCATCAATGCTCTTATCAGCTCTTCACCAAAGCTGAATTATAAAAGAAACAAGCTCAAGGAACAGAAAGCTTGAAAATAACTCTTCTCTGATACTCACATTTCTGATGGTTAAATATACCTTACAAATCTGAGTTGCCTTTGTTAAGGTGATACACATCTTCAAGTAACAGAATAGAGATTATAGAGTCTGGGATTAAGTGCGCTCTCAGCAAGTTTGCCAATGACACCAAGCTGGGTAGTTCAGTTGATATGCTGCAGGGAAGGAATGCCATCCAGAAGGACCTTGACATGCTTGTGAGGTGGGCTGATGCCAACCTGATGAAGCTTAACCATGCCAAGTGCAAGGTCCTACACCTGGGTCAGAGAAATCCCAGGCACAGCTACAGGTTGGGCAGAGAAGAG
>JAOEHX010062544.1:3538-26612 GCA_025448015.1 Bolborhynchus lineola | reverse complement strand
GGTGTCTTAGAGTTGCCTCATACCATGCAGGCGGCGTCTTCATGTAACCGCCCTCGAGCAAGCGGCTAACAGACTGCGTCACCTGATTGGGAATCCGACGCGGCATGCTGAGACGAAGAGAAGAAGCGAATTATCTCACATAAGCAATTCTCCACTATCGACAAGGGGGTGCGTTGTCTCTTCAGACCTGTCACAACTTTTCCATTACACTTTCTTGCAATGTATCATAAAAATTATATACATATATCAATAATATAGATATGGCAAAAAACTATCTAGATCTCCGGATACAAAGCATACAACAAACAATTTGATGTAATTGAGCTCTGACATTAGCTACACAAAAAGAATCTCCATTATTTTGGTTGCAAAGTAAAAATTGCATCTGTTGCTTTCTGCCTCTCAAACTGCCCAGATTCATACATATCCTACATGCATTAGTATGCTACATCCCAAATGGTGAAGAAACATCACAGACACAGGATTTAGAAAATGCTAGAGTAAAAAATACAAAGGCAACCTTAATTCAGCCCCCTTTTCAGTATTTATAACTACAGAACTCTCCGAGGCTCTCCAAATTTCTGCCACTTTCCCCTACCTTGAAACCCCTGCATAACTCAACAGAGCTGAGACAAATATTAAGGCAAATAACCAGGTCCATCCCTCACACACAGATAAAGCAAACTCATTCTTTGGAACAGAATTCGTAGTTTCAGTTTGGGGAGTGGGGTGGGGGGGATAAATAGAAAAATCACCTGTAGGCCAGCAGCTGCAATAAATAATTTAACTCCTAATTGCCAAGACAAAGCAAAGGTACTTAACAGTGGGCAAACACATGTTCTATATGCACTTTGCTATGCTATAGGGAGACAAAGAACTTAGACGTTTACCATAAGGAGTTATAAGAAATTATACCACAGGTTGGGTATTTGTGGGTTTTGTTTGTTTTTTCTCCTCTATGACCAAAAAGTCCCTTTTTTAATCTCTCACCTGGGGTGTAAGTCTCACCATCCTCCTCTCTTCAGAATTTACTTTCGTTTAACTGAGTTAATACGTAAGGACTAAAAATACTGGCAATATTAGCACCTTCCAGATAATCACTGTGTGAGACACCAGATGCACACTGTCCATGAAATATTAACAGTACCATGATCCAAAAGGGCTTTTTACAATACCTCAAAGTCCTTACAGATACTGGTTTTGACATTCCCTCAAGAAAAGAAAGGTGAAAACTCTCAGAGGCCTGAAGCTTGGTAAGATTCTCTTTTCTTCCTGCCCAAATTTCCATCAAGTCAGCAATGGCCTGTAGAGTAGGAGAATTCTCTCCCCTCGACCTGCTGGTCATGTTTCTTCTGATGCAGCCCAGCATATGGTTGACTTTCTGGGCTGCAGGTGCACACTGCTGGCTCACGCTGAGCTTTTCAGACCCAAGTCCTTCTCCTCAGGGCTGCCCTCAATTCAGTTTCCACCCAGCCTAGCTGTGCTAAGGACAGCCCCAGTCTGGGTGCAGGACCTTGCACTTGGCCTTGTTGAACTTCATCAGGTTTGCACAGGTCCACCGCTGAAGCCTGTCAAGTTCTCTGTGGATGGTGAGCAACTGGAAATAGTTGAGAGGACTGTTCTACATACAGACATAAACCTCATCTCCTTAAGATGCCGAGCTACCAAAACACAAGTAAACCAAAAATTAAGTCTTAAGCTGCAGAAACGTATAACTTGTTGAATCACACATTATGCTTGGCAAGCACAAGGATAAACAGCACAATAAAATCAGGGGCCAAGCAGTGCTTTTCCAGCAGAGATAGCTGGAAAAGCATCCAAACTATCTCTGTGCTGGAAGAGATTCTCAGCTTCCCGGTGTGATGAAAATCACTGCAGCATACACAAGTTTTAGAGATGTTAATAAAGTAATCTATACATTACATTGATACTTATTAATAAGTAATATTGAGAATATTACTATATTAAAAACAAATATCATGGACGAAAAGAGAAGGCTCAGGTTTTGGCATTGGGAAAAGCCATACTAGGGCCTAGTAGTGACTCCCAAATCCTGGGACTGGGGCTATAGGTGCAACCTAAAGCTGCTTTGAGATTAGTGTCAACTGGAATGATCTACAGATGGAGAAACCTCCATCCCAAAAACAAAGCCCTGGAAATGGGGTAAATTATGGCCCTAGAAAGTTAATACCTTGTAATACCTTGGAGATTTCTTGGCAAAAACACAGCATATTGGTAGCTTGGGGCTGAATGTACTAAAACTGAACCTACCACAGTTGTTTCTCTTCCCATGTATCTATATTATGAGCAATTTCATTGATGGGATACTACAAGCTACTGCAAGAGAAAATGAGACTCCCCTGGTTGCTTTGTTTTTTTAAATTCTTGAGTTATCCAAGAAAATTCTTGTAGTATTTCCATCAATGCTAAATATGAAATTATCTTTCAAACACTAACCTTTGTTCCTCCCCACTGTTTATATAAAGCCACTTCCAAGCTGATTTGGGTAACAGGCAATTAAACCAGCTTTTTCTCTTGCTTCTGGATTTTAGCTAACAGTCTTTTTTAAAGAATGCAGGACAGGAGTGTTGCATTATTCACAGCGCTGTATCAAAAGACAAGCTGCGTGAAATCTTGACAGTAAGAAAGAGATTTCCCCCTCTCCGCCTCAATCTGTGCCAAATCAGTCACTTTTATCCAGTCCCTGTTACAGCAACAGAGAGAATAAAACAGTTATTGCTGCTTAGTTTCAATAGGTTAGATACTATTAAATATAAGATGCTTAATAATATCATAGCAGAATGATTTTTTAGTTTATGTAAAACATGGCATGTTAATTCAGAGACAAACCCAGAGCTTATAACAAGAGTGATTCCTAGTAGGAAACTGAGATCCATATCAGTAAAGACTGGGACAACCAGCCTCTCATGATGATGCTGTATCATCCACCCTAAGGTACAGTTCTCCACAGACATTATCTCCATTGATTTTGTGCCTCATATCTTCATTAATGTTTATTATCTTTTCCCCTCCTGCCCTGAAGATTTAAGTGTCCCTGGAAAAGTTTTATTGGCTTTATTGTTTTCTTTAACTTTCAATAAGGAGCTTAATGCTCGTTACGAGATCCAAGGAAATTAAACTGTTTCTGGTTAGGCATGCGGTTTTGAGATAGGAAAATTTAATTCATGGCATATCAATTTAATATGCCTTTTCTCTCTAAATCTGAGCACTTCTCCAGCCATAAAGGAAATAAAGCTTATGAATATGCAATTATTCTGTATGACAAACAGCTGATTTGTTCAAGTTACAAAATTTATCTGTACACTAAATAAAGAGGCAAAGAAGTAACAATGTCCTATTAATGCTTAGAAAAAAGAAATCAACTTATATGGCAGCAGTGTCATTTCTTAAAATCCATGGCAGAAATAGTGCACATGAACATTTTTCTTGATGGCAAGGCATGAATAAGAAAAAACAAGAAGGAATGAAATAAAATACTGTCACACATAGAGATTTCCTAAAGTTAAATCATACAGGACTACATTTTGAAATGGTTTATTAACAGTTTCTGTAATATTTAATCACATGCAATTCTGCAGGCCCTGAACAGAGTGCCATGTGAATAAATTACGTGGACAAAGTGCCTGCAGTGCAACTCAAATATTTTACATTAATTTTACACATTCACTTTCAGACCAAGGTTAAGGTTTTTGGTTTTGAGGGACCGTGTTTTTCTGGGGGCAGGTGGGATGCCGGGTTTGGCAGGGGGTATTTTGGTTGGGATTTTTTGGTTTGGGTTTTTGGTTTGGTGGTTGTCTGGGGTTTTTTTTGTCTGTGTGGTTTGTTGTGTTTTTTTTTTTTTTTTTTTTAATGAAGAGTCATGAAAAGCCTCACATTAATGAGATCCCAGTTGTAGCCAGGTAGGCAAAGCACAGCTGTGTCCTGACCATCAAATATTCCAACACATGCTACATTGCCCTTCTCTGCTGCAACCCTTACCAGCTTTTCCATGACACTTCCTTTAAGGTGTGATATTGCCCTTTAACATAAGTGTCCCACCAAATTTGAAAGGAGGCAGTGTTTTCACATCCCTTCTTCTTCAGGGCCTAGAGAAAGTGGTTTCCCTCCTGCACACCACATGAAAATACTGTTTCGCTCCACAGTTGGACAGAAATCCAATTAAAAATACGTGAGCCCTGTTCAAAACTGGATTCATTTTTCCCACAGCTCATTATCTCAATGTGCTGAAACATTCAACCATAACTGGGAGCATATTTGTCCATTTGGAAAAAAGAGCCTGGATATTGCCAACAGAAGGCTCACAGAGGCTCATTAGCTCTCAAAATTAAAAGCACTTACCTCTTCAAGGACATCTGCAAGCTTACTAAGTATCTCCTCAGGAAGGCTCTGGAATGTAGGAACACTGCAATACAAGAGAAACCTTGATTAATGGATCCCTCTATACCTGTCATAAATCTAGCTGCATTTAGTTCATTTTCCAGAGATATTTCACTGTCATTTGCATTCACCAGAAACCATGGCATATAAAATGGCAATGTTACCATCTTCTAGCAGCCAAGATATATTTTGTTATGATGGAGGACCACTTGTAGTAAACTTCTGGAGAACCACTCATAAAGCTGGAAGTCAACAAAGAATAAGTCAAGTATTTACTGGAATTAATCTGTGCCCAAACCTGCCCAGTCACATGTGTGACTGTGCAATTTTTTCTTATCTGCTTCCATCCCACCGGATACAAATTCAAAACAAAAAACAAAGAAAGGGTGAGGGTGGCAGAAAAGATCAGCTATAACCAGCCACAGACAAAAGACTGACAGAAAACACACACTGACACAAAGCAAAGCATGAAGCTGCAGCTGCAAAGTCTAGGCAGGCAGTATGGACACTGCCCAAATCAAGATGGAACCACTGTAAAAATTACTGAAGATCTCACCAGCAGTTTTACATTCAAGATTGTTTCAGTTCTTTTGCCAAAAAGGCACTTTTCCACTTGTAAGGTAGTATTTCTCTTGGCGAAGTTCTCCCAGGCTGGACCTGCCTGTCAAGATGAGAGGGTGATGCAGCAATAAAGCGTCCATTAGCCCCTGGGTCCACAGGACTGAGAGCTAAATCATTCAAGATGATGGATATGAAGTTTGGTCTCCACATCTCTTGCAACTACCCTGACCTTGAAGCTGTATCTCTATTACCTCACAGCCTTCACAGCAATATTGTGGAGTCTCTGCCCTTGGACATACACAAAAGCCATCTGGACATGGACCTGAGTAACCAACACTAGATGGCCCTGCTTGAATGGTGGGGTTGGACCAGCTGACCTCCAGAGGTCCTTACAAACCCCAACCAGCCTGTGATTCTGCAATACCTTCATTTTTCATTCATTTTCCACAAAAAGTCAATGCTCATCAGTATTCCCAAGTGATACTAAATGAAACACATAGACACAGCGTACACTCCACAGGCAGAAAAGCAGCACTACACCTGCTTTAATTAAAAATGCTTGTCATTGGTAGACTAATTAGCAATGCATCTACATGGAATATTAGCCCAAGGCTATTTCCAAGAACAGCTCACTCAAGAGTTGCTTTATCACCCCCTATTACATGGTGCAAACACAGTCCTATGCTCCTAATATTAAATTGAGATCCCCAGTGTATTGCTCTGATTTCAGGAACACTGACGGTCAGGTGCAAAGGGAGGAGGGAGGTGTTGGGAGAAGTCTCCTGCAGAGAGGTAAATTTAACCCCAAATAAATCATGTTTTTGCTTTCACTTAAGGTGTCACTTTTTACTTTGGATCACATAACTGCATAAGTTATCCTCCACATTTTGGAGAGCTAAAAAACCCAAAGCAAACTCATCTACTTTTTGCAATCCTGAACTTTGGAGAACAAGTCCTGGCATGTGCCTCTGAGGTAATCACCCCACCTGTTTCAGGACTCTTAAACACCTTCTGGATGCACAACTTGGTGGCTGGTTTTGCACCCAGACAAGCCCCACCCACAAAAGCAAAGGGAAGTCTGAAGGCTGCACAGTGAGCTTGATAGCAAATCCCTGTGGTTTTTCTCTGGGGACAAGCACAAAGTGCCTGGTGAACTTATTTGTGCGCACAAGTAAAGCAGAATTTGCTTTTATTAACTCAAGCAATATGCCATGCTGCAGTGAAACTAGAAAGCTGGGAAACTTTTATTCTCTGTTTAAAAAAAGCAACAAAACTTCAGCTGAATGTATTAAATGATGACAAAATGAAACTGGACAACTAAGTGCAGAAAAATATGGTTGTTCATGCTCTTAACATCTTTTATTTATTCCTTAGGGAACACTCTTTTTCACTAGAAACACATGGCTTTACAATGTAACAAGATCAAACAGAAGCAACTAAAAAGGAATTATATTATGTCTGGGCCTAAATATAAAATATAAGTTCATTATACCAGCTCTAGCATTCCCAAATGAGGAATAAACTTATGGGAGAAGATAATATACCCAGATATCTGGTCAAATTTTACCGTGGTTGCACACAACAGAATGCATCACAGAGTATTTTCTAATGGATAATTCTATCTGCGCAATCCAAGGGAGAGTAGTGGAAGACATCTATTTTACACCAAATGTGTAAGAAACAAAGAAATAGCATGTGAGCTCTGAACAAATTCCAGATCTTACTTTTGATAACTTAGAATATTAAGTAAAGAGCAAAATTTCCTAACAGACATGCTTACAACTTTGACACAGCAATGAAGCAGAGAACAGGAAAATCAAGTTGTTGAAAAAACAAACTCCAACGACATCATATCACATCTGAGAAATACACAATATCACAGATTTGTGATAGTTTATGATGGTCCAGTATCCTCCTTAACAGCTTGTTGTGGTTGAAGTAACAATACAACCAAATTGTATTTGAGTCTCAAAAGAGGTCTTACAGGGCTGCCCATCAGTTTAATACCAAAAAAAAAAAACCCTTTATTGAACAAATACCTTTATAAAATAGTGGAGAGAAAGCATTTATTGACTTGTTAAAAATGCTATGAATTCAGGCAAACAGAGCTAATGATAACACTGACAGAAGAACAAGATTTGAAAAGATGTCCAAGTGTACAAGACAATATTGAATATCTGGTTTGATTGTCCAGGTCAATAAAAATATACCACCACTCTCTCCATAACAATATTGAACAGACTCATAAAACAGATTCATGCTTTCTTCTAAAATCTGCCTGTGCTATTTAAAGATTTGCATTCAAAAATCAATATTTTGGAGATTTTATCTATGTGGGTACTTGCATTCAAAGGAAAATGAAGCCTCAGCTCTAAAAGAACAACAGAGGAAAACAGCTGACCTGCAAATTGCTGCAAGTGGGAAAGCATATGCTAAGGAGAGAAACAGGAGCACAAGACTCAAATGAAATCTTCGAATATGTTGCAGCACAGCAACAGGTAAGAAAAACTGTACTCTGTTCTCTACAATTTTCTAAAAATGTCTGAAAATATAGGGAAGAGAACAGTCAACACTTGAGGTCAGATGTATTCTTTATTTATGATGACAGAAATCACAGCAAATGGAGCTCCAAGTTGTTTTCACAACTGACATTCTACTCATCTGCTGCTATCCCTGCTCCTCGAAGTTATTCATGGTGATGCACGTGTTCAAAAATATTTGTACCAAAATATTTATGCCTACTTTTCAGATCTCTTTTGCAAAAGTACAGTCCAAGATCCACATGAGGATACAGACCACCCTACAAAGGTAGGCAATCCAGATCCCTAACTTAAGGAAATTTAACAGCAAATGCCAACATGGTATTTTTTAAAAAATCAATCCACCAACATCACAATGCTTTATCACAGAAGATGTGTGACTGCCATTGCAGGCAACAGGATAAGGAGCAACCTCTGACCTTCTCCAGTCTCCGTCTCCCTTGGGAGACTGGAGGCTCCCCAAGCCTGATCACAAAAAGGAGAAGTAGCTGCACTGGTAGAGAAGATGCTCATGCTGGCACAGAAAGGTGAGTTTTGCTGGCTATTTTCTATGCTATTCAGCTATGTAATATTTTGTAGGGGATGACCATCCAAATACCCATTGAGGGCACCAAGGGAAATTGCTCGCTGTCTACAGAAATGGCAGAGAAGTTATTCTAGTTGGCTCCGAAAGTGACACATTTTCATGGAGAACACAACATGCTGAAAAGAGGCTGCCAGAACAGGGGAAAACAGCTGCACCAAAATGTCCATGTTGAATCTCCATCTCAACACAAAAGTAAAAACATGCCCAACTTGAAGGCAGTGGAAGGACAAGTGAATGGTCAGGTTTCTATCCTTAGTGATCTGCAGTCACTGAATTGCTCTCAACTTTCTGGCAGAAGTAACACCCAACTCTTATTCATCCTTTTGACTCATCCTATGGAATTACTGTTGTATTAAAACAGCAGGGGCTTCCAAATAATACTGGCTGTACCGACAAGGTTGATTTTACCTAGAAAATACTCAGTGGCAGAGATGCCAGCACTCTAACAGGACATTTATCTTCTGACGCACGTAAAAACTGTTCAGGGTCCTTGTTGGGTTTTTCAGCCGAACACAAAAGTGGTTATTCACTTTCTAAATGCATTTCAATAAATGTTCCCCAAACTTCTGAAGGGTGTTCATTGAAAGTGTTCATCCAGCATTCTTTGTGGGTTAATTCCAAAACAAATCACATTATCTTTTATTATTGGATGCCACTGTTCTCTGCCTTGATGGACAAGCACAGTTTAAAAATCAAGACAGATCAGTAAAAGGAAATGCAGTCTGTCTGCATTCCCTGAAACTCTTTGGTTTGCATCCAATTGGAGGGAAAGCTGAAAAATGCTAATGTCCTCGCTTTACCACATTTGGGTTACCCCTACAGCACTGCCTCTCTGCTCCAAAAGAAATAAGGCTAAATCTTACCTAGCAGGATCTGATGCTTCATTTAGGATACTCACAAAAAAATGATGTTTTGAACAACTCAAGTTGGCAGTTGATACAGGCAGCGTCCCACTGGCCATCAAGATATGCCAAGTAGGGACTGCTGCCTCTGCCAGGATCCTGGCCTTAAAAAAAAAGAGAACTAAGAAATGTGTTTGCAGCCTGACTGATGAAAGTTCATAAAAATTTACTTTCTAATCTTTCCTGCTGTCTTCTCTTTTCCTTCTTCAACCAGGCGATGCTACACCAGAGAATAACACATTTCCTGTGTTGACATCTGTCCTGAGATCTGATTGGTATCCATTAAAGTGGGATCTTGTAGAAGATAGTTTCAGGAGGAAAAAAACTAAAAAATCTCTGTTGCTCTAAACCCATATTTAATTCTTCAGGGATAGATCCTGTCCCTGCCTGCATGTACGTTAACACAGCCATACAGAGTGAAAAAAAAGCTGATTATGGAATAAATCCTAACCAAAGCCAGGGAGATAGAGTGCAGAAGCACAAAGCAAGACCTGTCTCTTATGTTCTGCACCATCACATCTGTGGGATTTCATTCCAGTACTTTCAAAATATATTTACATCTTAGTAAGCAAACTACATGCTGAGTTTCAGATCATCAGCAAAACCAGCTCCCAGGGTGCTCAGAGACTGGGGAATATCCAGTATCAGAAGCGCCCAGCAATGCCGGAGCGCTGAGATCATCCAGTGACTGGACCACATATTAGCTTGCTGGGAAGAAAATGCAAAATATTTGAAGAGGTGGTAGGACAGGAAGTATCTTTTGAAAGGTGAGAACAACTGAGAACTTGCCTGAGGCCAGCATAGCTGCTGGATGTCTCAGTGCAAGAGACTGTGCAAAAGAGGCAAGTGTGAGGACTGAGTTACACATTCATTTTGTGTTGCAAACTGTTGCATCAAAATACAGTTCTTCTTTACTGTCAGATAAATAGGTATTATTTGGAGGATAAACTCTTGGGTTTTTATTTTTTTTTCTCCTATGTAGTTCCCACCACAATAGAAGTGGCAGAACATATGCATTTAGTTCTCTAGATACTCAATTCTTACCCTATTATAAATGTCACTGGTAAGCCAAAACTAGTTTTCCTGAAGCAATTTCCTGCACATTTTGCTTAGCTTAAAGAATAATACTGAAAAGGAGAAAGGAAGACGGGGAGCAACACTCACGTTCGCATTAATTACACTTAAAGTCTGGCCTTGAAAGCAGCTCATACAATGCAACTCTGAGGAAGAGAATAGATTTGCTCTGCAGGTGTTGCAGATGACTTGTCTGATGTGCTAAAGCTACAAAAGCATTACAGCCATTTTCAATTGTTAATCTCAGAAAGGGTGAAAATGTTATAGCTACAGTTTTAAAGCTCTGCTACTCATAACACAGACCTATTCTAGTAAATAAACTCCTGAAATTGGTTTGCAGTTAATTTTTTTTTTTCTCCCAGATATCTGGCTATATACTAGGAGCTGCTATACCTATGAAAATGGGGGTGATGCAGAAAACAAATCACAGAATCACAGAATATCTCAAGTTGAATGGGACCCATAAGGATCATTGAGCCTCGCTCCAAATGAACTGATCTTTTTCCTAATGAACAAAAATCTGAAGTAAAACAAGCACTAAAAGTTGCATATTTTTTTCCTATCGTGATGAAAAGATAGTAACAATCCTAATGGATTAAATGGTCTGCTGACATCACAAGGCCAATACTCTGATTTCCCTGTGGGGAATGTATAGGGGGCATGCAAAATGATTGCAAAAGGATGTGGCTGCACACCCTATTTTGGTCCAAGCTCTGTTTATGTTCAATAGGCTGCTTGGGTACTGCGGAATATCATTTTCCTTTGCTTCTGTTATAGTCCCTGTCTTTCCCTGACAGGCATTCATTACAACAGACAGCCCTCCTCATTTTGCAGTCACTGAGGAGATTGTGAGATTCTTAAAAAAACTAAATTACTGCTGTCATGAGGAGTGGGAGGGAGAGAAATTAGCTGGCATGCAAACACCTTCACCCATTTTACCTGTGTTTACTCAAGGCTATTCATCTTGAAAAGGACAATTGATCCCAAAGAGCTACAAATGCTCAATAGCACAAACTGCTTTGGAAACATCACTGAACTTTAAGCAGGCACAGTTTTGATTATTCATCTCAACACAGAGGATTTCACATTGCCCAGCTGTGATCCCTTTGTGCCAGCCTATGGAGAAAACCTACACCTGCTATTAACATTTTAGTATGTTACAGAATTTTTTTCTGCTGTAGCATTTGATATTTCTTCGTATTTGCAAATCAAATTATACCCAAGTCCTAAGGGAAAGCTTCTGTACCTGCCAACTCACACATCTCCAACAGTATCATATAGGTTATTAAAATAATAGCTGTTGCAAGAGGTTTCATGCCTGTGTACCCTGCATGCTTTGTTTCTATGATCCTGCATTCACAACGCAGCCAAAATTAAATTGCCTGTGATTTGCAATATAATTGTTACCTCTTCAAAACAGTTTATGGTCAAGGAGCTTCTCTCCAACACTTTTTTTTCCCCATTCTCTGGGAGGCTTCATGGGAAGCTATCCCTCAACCTTCAGCATCTGTGGACAATCCCAGCATGGGTGCACCAAGCCCAACTTTCGCTTCTGCATCCTAACTGAAACTACAAATTCATCACTGTGGCACCAGAATAAAGTCAAGCAAAAACCACTATCTCACACAAGATGCTAATAACACGCCTAGAAAATGAAAGACATTTGCGGCTGACTTGCATGCTGTGTCTCAAGAGTTCCTTAAACACTGATCAATATTTTGAAGACACAGTAGTGTTAAATGAAATGACAAGTCACATTTGCATCCACAGTCCATTTTGTCTTATTTCTCTAAATTGGTATTTACAACATCTCCAAAACCAACAGAAGTCAGGTGTTTTATCTCTAACAGATGTCTACTGCACTTGACAGCAAATTGTCATAATAATATCCTTTTCATGAAGACACTGACCATACTATTTCCAAAGCATTACCTTGTTTTGCAGTGTTCTCTGCTGTTGTAATGTAGCTTCCTGCCTCCCTCCTTTTAATTGCCACCATTAAATGAATGTATGAAAAATATTGCCATAGTTTTTTCTCGTTTTTTTTTTCCTTATTTATAATTGCATATATCCAAAAGAAAAATAAGCTGTAAATGTTTTTAAATTATATGCATCTCAAGCATTTCACATTCTTCCAGGTAACTTCTTAAAGCACCAACCAAAGCTAAGAGACATGACAGCTGGGTCCCTAGTTAGGAAGTTTGCAAGAAAAAGTACTCTCTGACAGAGACACTGGCTGAATCCACACAATTCACAAAGCAAGCACTGAAATACCTAACTATCTTTTTTCATTACTGTTAGTTACAACAAGAAGAGTCATAAGACTTCTTGCACTATAGCAAATGAATAAGATAGGATAAAAAACACAGAAATCCTGCCCAACACATTTCTGCATAGTAAAGTGACCCTGAGGTGGGCAGCGTCATTAACTGCCATATTCAGTAATAGCATCAGAACTACCTTGGGGGCAATCTTGAGCTTCTCACCCTGGAAGGATGCATCTGAGATGATTTACTGAGAGACAAGTCCAAACAAAAGCAGTTTAGATCAGTAGATCATCATTGAGAATAATCTTTCAGGTATAGACTTAGTTACCCAATCTGCAGAGAAAAAAGCTACAAAAAAGGCACCAAAGTCCATGACAGTTTGTTCCTCTTCACGGTGGAAACCTAGGAAAACCACATTTGCATGAAATTATTAAAATGGTCCCATGTAAATTCATCTCAGAGTGCTTGACAGAGGCATCTGTGACCTTCCTACAATCAGTGTAGGTGCAAACCCCATGTAACACCAGCAAGTACTGGAAGACATCCAGGACATCCTAACCAGCTTAGTTCAGTGATTCTAACCCTCCTAATTTCTAATCTGCACAGCCTCAAGGCAATGTTGAATAATTACTACTGAGTTGGAGACACAAGAGGAACACTGACATCAAGATTTGTTCGAGGCAAAAATACACAGCCAGAAAATCCCTTCCTATTATAAGCAAAGAAATTCTCTCAGCAGTGTGCTCATTTGCCAGTTGCAGCAGAAAGGACAGCACACACATTATTGATTTGGGGGTGTAATTCAGGACATTCATCCTCTGTGAAGCTCTGAAGGCTAAGAGATGGTGACTCATCTTAATTACTTATTTCTAATGGCTTTTATTCATACTCATGGGGATGCTGCTGCTGTTGCTCTTTGTCTTTTCATAGAAGAGATCACTTATCTCTGAATGACTTTTTAAGATATTATAGGGACCTTTGCCTGAGTTGAGTTTGGATCTACTTGAAATGTGTGATACTACATGTTTTAGGAGGCTCAGCATACCAAATACCTTTAAAATGCCTCTAAAGCCACAACTGATACACCTTTCTTTCTCCAGGATAAGCCACAGTCCCCTACTGAATTAAAGAACTGAGAAGAATGATTTAATCTTTCAGTTTACAACGCTGTTGATTTTCTTCTCTCCTCAGCAAAACCCTTACATCTTGGGAGTCAAAAAATTGCTATGCACAACAAGCCTCTGCAGCATTTTATTTGCCGTGCTGAAAATAAAACACAGCTGAAAATTAATTAAATGTTGAAGATTTTCAAGTGGCTTGGATTATATTGGAGAAATAATCAAATAAGCTTGACAGATTTGAAATATGGGTTGAAAATTCAATTGTTTAAGAAAACATAATCTTGGGAATATTACAGACAGGCAAGCAACATAATGTGTAACAAAAAACCCAAACCAAACAAAAAAAAATGTGCTGGGAAGACGTCTGCAATTATTCTCTACAATTCTATTCAGCCACTGTCAAACCATCTTCGCCTATTGCTTCCTTTGCATTCACTCAAAGCACAGCACCTCTAAGGGCTGCAATCCTAAAAAACTTCTCCCAGATACTTGATTATAAGACATCTCTGTTAAAACCAGGTATAACCCTATGCCAAGGCTCATTCTGAAGCCCCTGCTGAGAGTGCAGCACCCAACCCACACAACCTTCAAACTGGATTATCTCCGGTTTGGATGAGGATCAGTGAGACCACAGATCTAGCCATGCAGATGTACTGGAAGGCGCAAAGCACTCTAGGTACAAAGTAGTTTGGAGAAGGGGTAAACTTTCTGGCCAGAAGCAAGCAGTGAGAACAAACAGCCAGGGCCAGATGATCCATGCAAGGGTTGCTCTTTTGCTGAAGAGTCATCTCTCAGGAGATTTTGTATTGGATCCAACATGCATTGGATCTGTCGCCACTAAAATCACAACAGGTGTTCAACTGTGCGCTTTTATTCTTTCCTTTTCCATTATTTTTTCTGCTGCAATGTGAACGATTCACTAATTTCTATCAATTTGTTGCTAATCAACACACTGCAGAAGACGAGCATATTGCACAGATGCCTCTGTATCCCAAGAATGAATCTCTGCAGGCACACATCAATCCTTCTGAACTGACAGAGCACTGAGGTCACTGATACTCAAGGATCATTTTGCCCATGGTTGAACTTCTAAACCTTTTCCACTTGTCCTGTTTCAAGAGTGATAAAGACGACACTGAAACTTGAGTGGGAATTTTTAGTGGGCACTACCTGAGCCAACACGGCTGATACTTAGAGAAGTAACACACAGGGAAAACAGGACACAATTTCAGAACTTCTGCTGCAGACATGAAGAAAGCAGAATGGAAACCTGACCCTGAAATTAGCCCACGCGTATGTCAGTGGACAGGGAAGATGGACTGGAAAAGAACGAACTTAGCATACTCATTTTTGGTGCTCAACATTTACCCTGAGCCCTGGATTCACCATTCTGTCCCTTTCAGCCCATGAGCAAAAAAAGGGACTCCTCTAGTGAGCCTGGCTATGCACAAAGGTAAAATAGCTATTTTGGTACACTGACTTATTCAAAGTCTCACAGCATCCTTATAAAAAACACTATCATGCACATTTAGAAGGAAAAACTTTAGATTAAAATCTGACACATTGATAGACATCAAAATATGGTCAAAAGAAGTGAGCAACAGGTGATTGAAAGCACTTCCCATAAATCTATTTCTGTAATTTCTATTTTATTGATGATCATTCCTCAGATTTGCAGATGAGTCAATTTACTCTTCTCAGGTGATTAACATCTAACAAAACGCCTTAAATAGTCCAAGTACTCAATAAGCCAGTTTTGGAACAGGAATGCAGATTACAGCTACAGCATCACAGCAGGCACACAAGCATTGACTTGAAACAAGGTAGCCAGGTCCTCTCCAATAACCTTCTCCAAAAAAAAGCTGTTTACATTCATTAGAATAATGAATTTGTCATTCAATATGGGTTCAGTGATAATTACCTGCAAGGGAGAAAGATCAGATGGTGATGTTGGAACAAGTCCAGAGGAGGGCCATGAGGATGATCAAGGGACTGGAGCACCTCCCATATGAAGAGAGTATGAGAAAGTTGGGGTTGTTCAGCCTGGAGAAGAGAAGGCTGTGTGGAGACCTCATAGCAGCCTTTCAATATCTGAAGGAGGCCTATAGGGATGCTGGGGAGGGACTCCTCATTAGGCACTGTGGTGATAGGACAAGGGGTAACAGGTTCAAATTTAAAGAGGGAAAGTTTAGATTGGACATGAGGAAGAAATTCTTTAATGTGAGGGTGGTGAGGCACTGGAATGGGTTGCCCAGGGAAGTTCTGAATGCTCCATCCCTGGTGGTGTTCAAGGCAGGGCTGGACAGAGCCTTGGGTGGCACGGTTTAGTGGGAGGTGTCCCTGCCCCTGCAGGTGGGTTGGAACTACACGATCTTAAGGTCCATTCCAACCCTAACTACTCTATGATTTTATGATCATCTTACAGGTGAAGGAAGACAAAGTTCAGTGGAATCAGAAATCAGATAAACCAGGATTTTTATCTAATTTGCCAGTTTCTAGCAATAAGGCAAGCACTAGAACGGCGTTATCCAGAATAGAGCCATCTTAATTTGGGAGCATTCATTTGGGAGCATCTTCATATTAAGGTTGGATATTTTCTCATAAAGACATGCTTTTTCCTTTCTCTAATAAAAATTTTGTGGCATCCATCTAGGAAGGTTGTAATGGAGTCTGGTGGCTTAGTAAAAAATGCAACTTTTCAGCTGGCTTTTAGACATCCCGAACTTCATGAAGACAGCACTGGGAACAGTTTGCTTATGAAGGGCGGTAATTGATTGAAACATCAGTTAAACCTGTCATTTGAAAACACAAAGAAACAAAATATCCTGGATTTCTGGTGCCATGTGGAAGAGTAAATCCCATTAGCCTGGACTTGAAAATCCAGGTCATGGATTGCAACACTGGTTTCCTCCTACTGCTGAGTGTCAGCCTTCCCTTCAACTGCATTGGAGCAGAGGCCATGTTATTCAGAACATCTACTCCTTTCAGACTCATTCTAATGAGTCTGAAAACAACTTATGTTGTTTTGATTAGAACAACCTCCCCGTCTGTTTTGAAGGAGGGTTTTACCAGATGACCCCTGAGACCCTTCAAACAAGAACTACTCTTTTATTCTGTGCTCCACAAGAAAACGCTGATTAGTTCTGTATTTACCTACTCTAGATAAGAGCTTATACTTTATTTAGTTTTTCCAAATATTCAGCCAAATTGATTTTTTTAAATAACACCTTTTATCTTTCCATCCTAGCGGAAAGCGTTAAAAATCCTGTCAATATGGATATGTGTGTTCATGCACACACATATTGCAATTTGCTTTGAAAGTTATCTTCAAAGTTTTGTATATCTAGCAGTTTGGATTTTCTTGTTAAAATCAGTATGCTATTGATTTATAGTGTGCTCCAGCCAAAAGGTCCTCCTTAGCCTCCTTGTTAGCAGCTTAACAAGAACACAAACTCACTGCAGGTCAGCTGTAATTTTTTTAAATTCTTAAATTGTTGAGGATTTTTACTATCTCTCTAAGGACACTTTAGCCTTAGCCCAATTTGTCTTCATCTGCAGTCAAATTCAACAGCCTAACTCCTGTAAGTTCTTTGAGATAATTTTCATTGTATGTAATGCCCTTTCTATGTTCTCTGCATTTTAAAACATACATTTCTAGTTTCATTGTAAACTGGCTGGGGCACACCGTAAATTTTACTTTATTGAGCTGTAGACACTCTTCATCTTTTTTCAAGAAATTCCTATCCTGGTTATCAGTGTCTATATGAAATTTAAATTATTCTTATTTGCATTACCTTGTATTTTTTCAAGTCACAAGTAAAATGCTACTCCATTGCTACAGTTTAAGTCATTCTGGTGATTACTATCCTCTTTAGCTTCCAGTTATCTATGAGTCCTATTTATTGGAAAGTTACTTGTGCAAAATTTCCAGAGACAGTATATAATTGAATTTAAAATGCATTCCTGATGCTCATAAAAGTAATAAAAATGTCACCTACTGCATGCACATTAAAAATTCATCCCATGCACGCAGAGGATGAATGCATAAAATGATCATTATGATGTCTCTGACTGGACATAAAAACATTTAATAGATCTGCGTTCAAAAGGCATTATTTATTGAACTTTTTTAAAGTTGCCGAAAAAAAATTGCTCCCATGAATAACACGACTAAGTCCACTCTAGCTTGCTTACAAAATGTGATTTGTACCATTATTAACAAGAATGTGGATCCTTTGTGAAATTATAATTCATTCCCTTAAATAAAAGCCTCAAAATACACCATTTCATTTTCAGACAGTCAATTTACCTATGTGACTACTTTTCTGATAAGCATATATGCCAAGGGGGAGACTATCAGAATTTTAAATCTCTTCCCACTCAGAACAGAACTTCAACACTTACTTAAAGTTCAGTAACTTATCCCTGAGCTTGCTGTGGATAGCCTTCTCTGTGAAATCAGGCCAAGGGAGGTGCTGTCATTCGTCTTTTCTCTTCTAAAATGCCTGCATGCACCTTCTAAGTTACTATCTCTGTATTTAGATTACTTTTTTTATATCTGAATTTGTATTAAAATCACCAAGAGATTCAAGCCAGCCTGCCCCCATGGATAGGACATAGAAACAACTTTTGAGGAAAAAAAACACTCTTTTTCTCGACTTGAGCACTTTTCTCAAGCGACCAGATGTTATACCACAATGTTTTTTTTTCAGCTCCTCTTTAACTTTAATCTTGGCTAAGAAGTGATAAGCTTCTCAGAGCAGCCTGCTCAACTCTTATTTTTTACCTGCTCAGCACAAAGTAATATTAATGCTGTGAGTCATTAACTCCTCTCAAGATTCCCGGGAGACTTCTTAAAATTGGGTGTAGAAATAGAAATTAAAATCCATACTTTGCTCACATGTATTATTTTTCATAAGCATGAAAGAGCCTCCTTTTCCCACATCAGGATTTTTTTTGGATATTACATCCCTGCGCTCACGCCCCAGTCATTTGGCAGCCTTGCTGAGGACCCAGGATTGGCAGGACAGCAAAGCATACGTAGGCCGATAAGTTTTCCTCCCCTGTTTGCCCTAACTCAAACGCAAATACCTCCAGGAGTTCAGTATCGAGGATTTTCCATGTTCCAGGTTGCGGTGATGATAGCTTGTTATTCCTAAGATACTTTGTACAGTCATTTAAATACAGTACTTTGAAATGGTTTAACCCAGCAGAATATCTCAGTTTATGCTCTAGCAACATCCAGGTTTGCTGGAGGTTGTTTTAACTCCAGCCTGACATCGCTCTGCCTGCATCTTCTCATTCTGAGCAACTATTTTCTGATCAAAATCTACTAATATGGGATTTATCTTTTAAGTATCAATGTCAAGATGCAGCTGACACAGGCAGAAAAACCCTCAGAGTAGGAACCTTCTTCCCAGATCCTCAAAGTACACACGACAAACAAAAGCCATCATTTTAAAACAGAAACCAAGCTATAATTGCAATTTAAATTTATTGACAGTTTCTCAGGAAAGAAGAATACTTACTTCTCCAAAGGATATATTTATTAAAACAGTCATGTAGTTCTGGCCTTTCAAAAACTACCTTTATGTGCTACCACAGTTTGCCACATGTTTTTTCTTGGAAGATCTCATGAACATATTTGCAAGCATTGAAACAAGGAGTGTGCTGAAAAGGCTGTTCTCAGCCTTTCTTGGGAAAATTTATCCATCTGGCATGGAAAAATGCCTTAACTGTTGAGCCAAAAAAAGCATCTCATTGAAGTGAATTTCTCCTGAGATCAAGGTCAAGCATTGGTGCACATCTTGTGGAGAGTCTCTTCAGATGGAGGCTCTTCACTGGCAGAGATTGAAAATTGGCCACCCCAAGTATCTGACACCACCACAGTTAGGACATTATCCTGAGGAGCAGGTTTAGGTCAACCTGAGTACAAGAACAAACCTGATCTTGGACTATCAGGTACAAGCACATATTTTTTGGCTTAAAGCAGACTGAAGAAAGATCAGACCCATTTCTCTCCAGTTTGGTGAAAGCTCCTACACTCACTCAGTTTCACTTCAGCTAGAAACTCACAAATAGGAGCCAGATTCTTCATTTTCTTCAAATCAACATGAGATTAACACTTTTGATCAAACAAAGGGGAAAATGGTGTTCATTAAAAGTCTTTACTTTTTCCTGGTTAGATTAACAAAAATCCCCTACTCCAGGTACTACCGGCCTTGCTCATGTAAGCAATTTGAGCAATTAATCAGAAAGTTGGCTCATATCACGTAAGACTATATTTTCGCACATACTGTGACACACAACCAGACACCATGAATTAGGGGTGAGGAAGACACAATAATCAATTTACCAAACCTATAATCCGTGTGAAACTAGTAATCAAATGAGTTAATTTTACTCAGTAGGAATTCACACTAAAAAAAAGCTTCTGAATGAGATCTACTGTCATAAATGCCAATGGCTACTGTAACAATTTATTTTCTGCTAATTATACTTGACTATCTTTAGATCAATACTTTCTATATCTACATCCTTCAGCTTGTTAAACCATTCTGAAACTACTATTTGTATATGAAAGGCAGATTGCCAAGTCTCAAGACAATTACAAATAATGAGATACACATCTAAACAGCTATTTCTAATCACATTAAAGGTTTTGTACTTAATCTGTCTTGTACTTTGCTAATACAAAACATAACAATTACCAGGTAAATTATACGTGCTCTACTCAGAGATATGAAGATGTGTTTGGAGAATGGCATGTACAGGGCCTTTTCTAGTCTTCAAGCATACCACAATAAAACTTAGAACTTAATATATTCAATGTGTTTTCCTGTTGGAAAAGCACCTTCAGATTTGAATATGCAAATAGCCTTCATATTTTCACATCATCACAGTACATTGCCCCTGCAGCAATAGACCACAATGTTCAAACCAGCACCAACATGTTTTTTCTTTTGCAATTATGATACTCCTGGTACTTCAGAGTCCACTGCTGTCTTATCTCCCTGACTTCTCAATTCCCCTATGTTCCTTCTTCAACAGTTCTGTAATTTGAAGTATGTGGTCTACATCCAAGACTGCAGAATTTACACACCTGTATGCTGCCCTATCCATCCAAACAAGCTGCATTTAACAATCACAAGCTAAAACCAGAACTACAGAATTACAGAAATACTTCAAATACTCAGAACAGCATGGACTCAGGCTGGAACAATAGTAAAGGCATATATACCACATTCAAAGCATCCCTCTTGGAGCGAGTTTCTTCCTTGTAAAACCTACTGGTTCACACCAGAAGACACTACAAACATTTTTTTCTAGCCTCTGAAGATAAATGTCTGATTTCATGCAATGGACTATTTAAAGAGAAGAATAAAACCTACCACCTTCATTATATATCTCACCTTGTTCGAAATTACAGGACAGAGATAGAGAAGCACACAGAGGACAGATGCAATGTTTGGAACCAAGTAAATCCCAAAGATCCTCAGCAGCTGGCCAGGTAGTGGAACAAGTTTTCTAAGTCACCACCACCCATCACGCTCTACAACCTGTGTCCAACCCAACAGTGGTAATCTCTTATTCATACTGTTAAGGGAAGCTCAGAAATCCCCTGCTATTGCAGGAAGGTGATAATCCCAGTGATAACAAATTAAGAGGTACTAGATAAGTAAAATCAGTGAAAGTTAAACTCAGTGACAGAAAAAATTAAATCAGGAAATATCTGACATACTTCCTTTGCTCCTAGGCCCATCAGTAGTCATGGGTGATTGTAGGGGTTTTGTCTGGGTATCAAGGAGGAACAGAACCTGTCACTTTAAGCAAAGAAACAGTAAAAGCCCTCTAAACCACTATATTAAGATTTATTTCAAATATTTGTTAAAGCCAATTTTATTCTTTTATCTGCCAAATTAGCTGTTGACAAGTTCACCAAGCTGTAGACATGCAATACATAGGATATAAAAGTGGATAGGCACAAAACAATTGCATTAGTATAACACATTTTAGAATCCTTCATCTTGAACATTTTGCAGAAATACAATCTAGATACAGAAAGGATCTTTTTCTCCTTATGAACCATCATTCTTATCCCATGGATATAATGCAATATTTCACTCACACCTCTAATTGCACCCAAATAGCAAATTAGCAGCCTTTTCTACGCTGAGACTTCATCTCCAACTCAGCATGCTTTCACATCTCTAACAGAAGCTACAGCATATTTTTGTAACGCCAAGGCCAAAATTAGATGTGCGATTCCTTGCCAAAGTGTGGCCCCACTACACACTTCCTAGCAGACAAGCCAGCAGAGGGCTGGAGTTTAATGAGCTACTCATTTGGAAGCATGCCCAGTTCTTTACTTAATGTGGCCTTTAAACTCTAATACAGTTCAGAGTACAAGATGTGCTCCTGAGTTACATGTTGTAACAGAACAAATTCAAAGACCCTGTCCCTATTCTTCATCTCAGTATGGTTTGTTTTGCATTCAGCAACATGGTTTATTTGCAGTCAGCAACTGTTTCATCCAGATTACTAAAAAAGATTAAAATCACTCCTTCAGAAGAATCTAGACCAATTCATGTATTTTATGCTCCCATATGCATGGTTCCAATTTGCAGAGGCAGTAATAATTCATTTTATTTCAAATCTCCTAAAAGCCAGTGCATGATATTTCATTTTTTCTTGAAAAAGCATAGGCTATAACACACATTAATCCCCAAAGGATTTCTAATAAAAAATCCCCATGATTACATTATCTATATTCAAATGTGCACATCTCAATAGTTTTGTGTTTATAAAGAGTTAACTGGATGACAGCTAAACAGGCTCTTGAAGAAATCTTTGTTCTTGTTGAAATACATTTTTTTCACAAAGGTTCACCAAATGGCCCAGGAAAAAAAAAATAAAACTCCAGAGACAAGTGGCACATCAATTTCCATTTTTGTATCAGTCTGCTTCTGTCTGATCCACTGCTGGGTTAGCTGGGCAATACGATAACTGTCAGCCGCCCATAAGGAAAGATGAAATGAAGGCTAAAGCCTTTGATATGCAAGTTTGCTTACAAAAGCATATGGGAGATTTTGTTGGTTTGCTGTTGTTGGGTTTGTTTTTTTTCCCCATTGTGGTTGTCTTCAAAAGTACTGCAGCTTTTGACTGGCTTTTCCAGCAGAGAGAAAAATCACTTCATGATCTGTCCAAATGTATTTAAGTAGCAGTTACGAAATGTCTCTACTTGTGGATCTGCATTGGATCTTACTGATATATAGAAAATTAATGCCAATAAGACAATGTGAAGAAATAACACCTTTCTTTGTATTTGGCCACGGTCTTTTTTACTGACCCTATTAGAAGAAGGTTGTGGCTGGTAGACAAAGGTAGTCTGAGTAAATCTGAGGATTTATTTCTTAAAGGAAGAACTGGCACCTGTCATGGGTTCAGCACCACATTATGGGAGTAACTCCAGTTATAGAAACATAGAATCATAGAATAGTTAGGGTTGGAAAGGACCTTAAGATCATCAAGTTCCAACCCCCTCGCCATGGGCAGGGACACCTCACACTAAACCATGCCACCCAAGGCTCTGTCCAACCTGGCCTTGAACACTGCCAGCGATGGA
>JAOEHX010062539.1:4426-48755 GCA_025448015.1 Bolborhynchus lineola | reverse complement strand
GGGGGGGGGAGGAAATCAAAGTGAAGAAAGGGGCCCAACAAGAATGCTGGAAAGGGACTCTTCATCAGGGACTGTAGTGATAAGACAGGGGGTGATGGGTTCAAACTGAAACAGGGGAAGTTCAGGTCAGATATAAGGAAGAACATCTTCCTTGTGAGGGTGCTGAGGCACTGGCACAGGGTGCCCAGAGAAATGGTAAATGTTCCATCCCTGGCAGTGTTCGAGGCCAGGTTGGCCAGAGCCTTGGGTGCCATGATCTACTGTGAAGCATCCCTACCCATGTCAGGGGAGTTGGAATTAGATGATCTTAAGGTCCTTTCCAACCCAAACCACTCTATGATTCTGTGAAACATTTCACTAGGATCTGAACTCAACTGGAATATCTAACTGTAGCCAAACCCTGGCCAAGGAAAGGTTTCTTCATGTACTATTCCTAAATCCACCGCCTCAGCAACTGTATATGCTCACAGTGGGTAATGTTATCATAGCAGGCACCATGAGCTTGTTGCTTTCCAGAAATGTGGACTGGATCCCCGCTGCTTAAGAGGGAGTGAGAGACTGAGGTCATAGAATCAGCTAGGTTGGAAGAGATCATAAAGATTATCAAGTCCAACCTTTATCCAAGGGCTGCCAAGTGCACCACTAAACTAGGTCTGTGCCAGCTCCAGGAAAAGGAGAACTGGAAGAGGTAAAGCTCATTCATGCCAGCTGGATCCAGTGGAAGCAGCTGCATTGCTCCACCAGTATGTGTCCTGAAGTGGTGCAATGATGGTGCTCCCAATCCCCTGTTTTAAACACATACACAAACTATTGTAATTGTAATAAGCCATGCCAGAAATGGGGTGATGCTAAAAAATTATCTATGTGTTCTCTTAAGCGTGCCAAATATGATTAGAAGTTATATCTACAAAGTTGGTCTAATAAGTGAACATTTACTGGAAGTTTTTAGAAAGTGACTAGTTAGAGGAATTTCCTTACAAGAAACTACTTCGTTTTACCTTTCACACATCTGTTAAATTGGCAATGTAGTCCAAATAGAAGTCATTCGCTGTACTTCAGAGTTACCCAGTTTTAATGAGTCTCTGGAGGTATAAGGATGAATTTTGCTGCCAACTACCATTCAGCCTAATACTGCAATGGAAATATCAAACCAGAGGAACTCAGTGTGCCTCTGCTGTCAGACTGCTATGGGATAAAGTTAGCACTCACAGAAAGGGAACAAGAGGCATCAAGGATAGACAAGGGAAAGAGACCCAGCAGTGAGATCCAGACCTACTTTCACAGCTGAGTTAACTGAGCGTTTTTGTTGCTTATTTGAGACCATGAACATGTAGTAATGTGTTCTGTTCAGGCTTAAATAACATCTTCTGTTCAGAACAGAAGCCAAAGAGAGAGGTTCCGTTCAATCGATGTTGTTCCATGATCCTAAGGAATTAAAGGGTTAATTTGAAGTAACTACTGTTTAGTGGCAAGAGGAAGAACACACAACCACTGGACTGCAATAGCTAGGACAAAATACAAGGCATGGCAGCAAAAGCTCTGTGACACAGGCAGCGATCCCAGCTGCTAGTCCTTCACAGGAGGCACTTCATAGGCAGGGCTGCAAGAAGTTTGCAGTCTCATAAACCCACAGCATGCCTCTTCCTCTGCATGTCCTCCCATATTAATAGTTCCTTTGTAATCAGCTGAAGAGTTGATAAGTGTTAAAAAAGGATCTAAAGCAGCTAAGCATGGGATATGATCATTCCTATTAGTGTAGCTCCACTTAAACCAGAGCTCATCCTTGGGAGGATGAAGTATAGAGGCAATAGTGAAATGTAACCAAAGGAAATAGTCATTTCTTGTTAAAGTGAGTGTCATTCCCACCTCACCACTCCTTTGTCCCACTGCCATCTCTGCAAAAAGTTGCTAAATCAGTGGTGAATTTTCAATCCAAAAATCAGGGTTCACCTCAGTCAGTGATATTTGTGCATTCAAATCATCATCACTTTCATGAAGACATTTTATTTCCTTCTTTCAAAGACTCCCATTTAAGCATATGCTTATGTTTTAAAAAGGGGAAAAGAAACCAACAGGATGCAGCAATTAAGAGAGAATTGCAGGTTTAAGCTTCGGCTCTCTAATGGGAGATGGAAGAATAAAGACAAACTTAAGTGAACCATTTCCCCAGCTCAATATACATTAAATAATTACAGCCCATAGACTTATCTGCAGATTTTTGCTCAACATCAAGATCCTAGAAAGTCATTACAGAAAAAAAAAGACTTGAGATAATCACCTAAAAGCCTTTAGTTGGCTTTTGAAAGTTCAGAGGAGAAAATATGCTGTTCTTTTTGAACCTTCAGAAGAACTTCAGAGAGTCCTCTCCTACCAGCGAGAACTGCAAAATGAAGGTAGAAAACCACACATGCGAGCTAAAGAACAAAGAGATGCTAAACCCTTTCTGAAATGGCTGCAAACCAGAGCTGCATCTTAACACCCAGTGTTTGAGGGCTGCCCCCGCTACAAAGGAACCCTTGTTGATGCAAAGCACTTCTCTAGCAGAGGACTGACACCAACACCAGCTCAGCCTTACAAAGCCCACTTGGCATGAGATGAATGAGAGCACCAAGCACTCTGTGATAAACATCATTAATTCTAGTCACTTGGTCAAATGCATTGAAAGGTTTGCATTTGGTTAACAAGGAATTCCAGAAATGTCATCTGTGGTCTATTGGGGGGGGGGATGCAACTGGAAAATACCCTGCTGCTTATGCCACCTTTCATTAGGGACCTCAATCAGCTTATTTGAGAGAACAATTACAGTATGACTGCTGAAATCAGTAAGTACCTTTCAGAGCAGATAGATTGTATTTTCTTGCCTAGCTTCCATTTATAGAGGCCAAATGAGGCAACCCCTAGAAAATCTTATAAAGCCTCAGAGCCTCCTAGTTAGAATCTAGTTAGAAGCTAAATTCCTCCCTTCATTTAGCCTCTTGCCTTGCCAGGGCAAGGCTGCGGTATGTTTCTTGGTATCTTAAAATGGGTTACCATCGAATGAAGTAGGTTTAAGACATTCTGATTAAACCCATTCATCTCAGATGAGATGGAACAGAATCCAAATCAAATCCTGGGAACAATACGGTTGTGGAAAGCAATACATATTGGGCAAAAATTAGGATCCATCCCCAGCAACCTGCGAAGTCTAGTTATATACCTGGCAATTGTCCTCTTCTGTAGAGTTTAATATAGTGAAGAGAAGAAAGAAAACCATCAATATACCAAACAAGACCTCCCTCATCCTCCTCAAAACATGAGGAATACCCCCTCATTCAGGAGTTTACTCATGCCAATTAAACTTCTTCAGTAGCAATGAAATCTTTCCTTCTTGAAGACCTTCATGTAGCTCCCCAGCACCAGGCAGGACTCAGCCCTACAACCAGTGGCCTCAGAGTAGGTTCATACTCCACTGGGCAGTCCTGCACATGGCATGCTGGCTTTGCAGCCCTGCACTGCTGGGACCCTGCATGATCCCTGATGGCCACCCTGACCTGGCACTTGGCCTCAGAAGCATCAACGATTGACTAGATTCATCCCTTGCCTGTTGAGCATCCCAGTTTTCCATGAGTGCAATTCCACCCTGGCAGAGAGGTCTTGGGACTTGCCTTGGCTCAGTGGGGTATGGAGGTTAAACTAAGTCTCAGTAACTTGAATTTGCAGGACTAAATGGTGGAGCCAACCAGTTACTACAGGTGGGAAGATGCACACAACTTGGATTATACTTCTGAATCTTACTAGTCACAATGAACTGTGTTAATAAAGGATTCAGAAAGACTAGCTAGGAGTGGGTCCATACTGGTTAGTCCTTATGTGAATCTTGTATTTGGGCAGAACATCAGGATGACTTTTCCTGCTTCCTTTTAATTCTCTATTTGCATGTAAAGCAATATACTTGTAAATATTTCCTACATTTGCAATAATGCTATTAATTCTGGACAGCCAGTTGGGGTGGGGATATGACAGCTCTGAAGTCATTGCAACACTGCTCCAGGCTGAGCCTTTTGAAGCCCGAGGCCATCACTGTAAATAGCACTTTTCCTACAACCGCTACCTTGGCTTCTGTGTCGCCGAAAACCATCAAAGGTGGGATAGAAACAGGCTTTCAAAGCATAAACATCATTCCAACTACAAATGTTCAGCAACCACAAGATGTATTCATGAATAAAATGTCACTTCTGTATCCAGGAAATTCCCATTTAGCACAGCGTGCATTTAAGCAGTAAGCCAGCCTTACTTCCCCGTTTGCTAACCCCTGGCACAATGCATGGCTTCATTCAAGAGGAGATTTATGTGATGTGAACTTTAACAAGTGAGGCTGAAATTGTCACCTGAAGAACATGAGATTTCATGTTATGGGCTGGAAATGACACAGGAGGAAGGAAAACCTGGCTGGAGTCACTGCACAAAGGATGATTAAAAGCCAGCAGTGCAGTCTGAGCACGTTGAGCACAGTCATCTAATCATTCCCACCACATGCAGCGTAGCAAAGCTTCCCCTGAAAAGCCTTGCAGCTCTTCAACCCTCCTCTGCTGGCTCTGACTGTCACTTTGCAGAGCCCTGCAGCAGTGTGTAGGTGTGTTGTTCACCTTTATCATCATTTGTGCCACATCCAACCTAAATGCACTCAGAGAACAGCTTTGTATGGCTTTCATGACGCTTTTTTGGCTCAGACCTCAAGGGTTCGGAGGACCAGTGCCGTTCTTTACCCACCTGCCAGGCCAAAAAGCACATTTGCTGATGCCATGCAAGCACTGGCTCCCACACTGGCCAGCAATTCACCACAGGGTGACCTCTGTTCACATCTTCTGCCTGCCTCAGCGTGAGAAGTCAAGCATGGATTAGACATTAGACCCAGCCTAAGTACTAAGGGGAAGTGAATAATTCACCCTCTCAAGCCAGCCAAGCAAGCCCGAGTGTCTTCATGCAAGGCAAGCCCTGCAAACTGAGTAATGAGGTTCTTATGAAAGTGCCTTAAGTAACTGAAGTTTTTCTCAACCTTACTTTAAATAAAAGGGAGGAAAAAAAGCACCCCACAGAGCACTCATCCGATACTGTAATAAGAGCTGGGAAACTACAAGGTCAATTAAAGCCGTGTAAACTCCCAGGCATAAACTTGTAAGAGCTGCTGGCAAGTGCCTGAGCCCTGGTACAGACAGACAGCATCGAGGCACAGGGTTTCTTTTGAAAGTGAGATTTTAATAAGGACGAAATCTTCAATTGGGGTGAAAACTGCAGATGATGAGAAATGCCTGGAAGCAGTCCAGTCCGCAGAGCAGCATCAAGGAGGAGCCGCTGGAAGGGGACAGGTCGCAGCCACAGCATTTGCTCCTTTTAGATGGTTTCATCCCTGCAGTATCTCAGCATGCCCAGGGTGTTTCTTAAGCAGGAAAACCACCACACAAATTCTCTCCCTGCCTCTGGTGTGGGGAAGGGAGGGTTGGGGCTCTTGGTGTGCACTGATCTGCTCTCTACCCTTATCGGTGCCTTGCCTGGGGGGCAGAGGGCAGAGAGCCTGCATAGAGAGCAGACAGGCAGACAGCCTCACTGCAGGACAGCTAAGCCAAAGATGTCACGTTTGTATTTGGCTGTGAAACCCTCAAGGCATCCGAGCAGGCTTTTAGCTCTTGATTAATCCCCTGGAGTTGCTACATTCAAGCAGTTTTCTGCAGCCCTTCATGAAGCAAAACCCCCATAATTGGCAATAGGAGTGGTCAGTTACAGACATCAGGAGTTTTAAGCTAAATCAGAGTGTGGAGCCCCAACTTTTTCTCGCAATGAAAAGCAGGGGAAACATTACTTGTGAGAGGGCTACAGACTCACATTGCATAAAACCTCAAGTGCCTTCCCTTCCTCCGAGTGTCCTCCTGCATCACCCATACAGAAAAAGCGAAGGAGTGAAAGACAGCGAGAGTGCGAATACTCTGATAGAGCCGGCTGAACCCACTCCTACAAACATCGTGGTTCGCCGAGAAAAGCACAAGAGAAAAGTAGAACAGGCATTAAACAACAGATTCACTTTGCTGGCAGAGTTTTAACAGAGAGATATACCCTGAAGACAGAAAGCCATGTCCTATTTGCAGAACACAGCTAGCTGAAAGGTGTTTATTTTGCCTTGGTTCTGTTCTTCATCTGCCCCTGAAGCCATCAATACATGTTCTGTGAAACAGCTGTGTTCACTTGCACAAATACCTGTGTATGAGCATATATACTTGTGGTACTCTATTTTTCTGCAAAATGTAAAAGCTGAACCAAACTATGATCTATTTTTACCTGATCATCCACTGATAGAGCTGCACCTATCTACACATCTCTCTTTATAAACAGCAAGGCAGGCTCTGTCCTGATCTGGGCATCCGAACAGATAGATTTCAAATCAGAGCCTGCCAGACCCTGCTTTTCTATCCCAGGATTTCTCACATGACATCTTAGTGCCCTAAAGTGGAATTCAAATATGGGATAGGATTTTCCTTCCTCTCACTCTCTGTAAGTAAGGGCCCTTGCACAGGTTTAAAGGCAGATGGATCTCCTGGTGTGGCACATCTGTAACTGATGTCATCCTGCTTTGGCTGCGGCTGATCGCTAGCAAGACATGTGGACAAAGCTGTAGGAAAGAGGCCTTCACTGAGCCTAACAGTGAGCAGTAACAACCCCAGCTTCTCTGTGACTCCTTTTTTTCCTGCCTTCCTCATCATGATGTGGTCACACCTCCAGCTCCCTCTGAGGAGGGCTCTCAGAGCCCACCAAGGACCTCTGTGATGCCTCCATTTGGGAGCTCCAGCCCAAGCTCTAGCTCATGACGCACCGTGGCACTGCTGCCCAAGGAGAGGTCAGATGCTGCTCGGGAAAGGGCCATTCAGGGGCCGCAGTCAGACACACCTCAGTGAACACACTGTTTGCTGCAATGACTTCTTTTACTACCTGCAAACATCTGACCTAGCCTAAAGCCCACCAGAGGCGGTGGTCAGTAAGGATGCTGGCCCATCAGCAACGCAATCTTAAGGCTTTAGGCCGCTCAGTGCAGTGGAACAGAGACAGCTACAAAATCACTGCTGCTTGAGATGCTTTGACTAGTCCAAACACCAGGACCACAAGCATGCTGTGGATAATGCAGTGCATAGTTATACAGCCTGGAGTAATCGGCTTTAATCTGCAAGTTAAAGCATGAGGGTACCGGCCATTGTCTGAGCTAGACAGAGTAATGGCTTTCTAAGTGGAAACTGAAAAAGAAAATGCTAGTTTCTTAATAGATGCTAAGAGATGGGTGAAAAAAGAAGGCATTTCGCTCATTATAGAGACACATCCATTTCTACACACTCAGACAGGACCTCTCCAGTTTTGTTCTAGACCTAATTAGATTTTAAATGAGATTCCAGCACCTATAATAACTTATTCTGATTGTTCTTTTTATATCACACAGGCACTGAATATTCATTGTGTTCACCTGATTAAGTACCAAATCAATAGATATAACTAGTGGACCAGTTAGAATTTATGCTTTGCCTTATAAATACAAAGAAGGAAGTCATATCTGATGTACAGTTCAGCCTCCCTCTTTGTAGAGTTGCTGTGACTGACATGTCTGGTGATCACAATGGAAATAGGGGAGAATGAGTAATTCAATGAGATCTCTGCATTTAGGATTTCAAGTAACCAAAAGGGACTGTTGCAATATGGGGTGAGTCTGCAAGGCTTTGTCACGGAAAAAGAATAATGGGACCTGAAAGAAATGCAGAGGGGCATTGCTCCTAAAGCAGCAAATCCTGGAATCTGTCCCCTGGCAATGGGCAGCAGGAAGCAGTGGAGCTCAGATATTAGTCCTATACAGCACCCAGTGCACGGTGCATGTGGAAAATAAGCCAATAGAGAAAGGAGAAAGAGCATTTTTCCAAGCGCAAATCATACATATTCGCTATGTCTTCCTAGGGAGAAGAGTCTGCCAATGGAGCAGGATGAAAGAAGGGAACCTGTGGTGATATTCCTGCTCAAGCTCATTGCAGAGAGCAATGTTTGCCATTTCACTATCTCACATAACAGTCTCTGGCTCTGACCACGACACAGACCAGAAGCACAAGCAACCCCCTGTGAGCCAGTGCTGCCCTCTGGTCCCTGCCTGGCCTGCAGTCTCCACTGCTGCTACCACTTCATCCATCCATCACCAAAATCACAGCAGTAAAAGAGGGAACACACTTAACTAAAGCACTTCTAACCTTAATGCCAGGGTGGAACAACTTCCTAAGCCACAAGCCATGCTGCTGGCAGCTCAGCTTGCTGGGAGCAGCCAGTGTGTGTGTGTACATCATTTAATAAAGGAGCAGCAGCCCCTTGGCATGTTCTGGGATTTCATTCCCAATTTCAATAACCTGAAAGGCAGAAATCCCCAACCTTGCCCAAATGCTTTGCACACTGAAAGAAGTGCAGAGTGTACCAGCGCTGCTGAGGAGGCAGCACACAAGCCATTTGGAACCAGAGTGGCCCTGCTTGGGCTGGAAAGCTCTTCAGCCTCCCTCCTACATGACCCACGAGTGATCTGCAGCCCCCACATTATTACCAGCCCACTCTTTCACAGATGAGGCAGATCCTCCCTGGCCAGGAATTACTGTTGGAGCTAATAGGGCTGTCTTGCAGCGGAGTTAATTAGCCTGGGTTTAGCACTGCTGGCTGTGTGGCCTCCAGCTTCCAATCCAGTCATTGGAATTAAACTTTAGCTGTGCACTTGCAGTTCAGAAACAAAACGTCAATAACAATAATTAATACACCAAAATCACTGCTCTTGTTCAAGTCAGGCGATGGTAACTGAAGGGCTACACCAAAGCAACCACAGCAAATTTGCTGTCAGCACTGGATAAGGGACATGGGGCAAGAAGCAGATGCAAGTGTTATATGCATGGTAATCTACACATGATTTACTTGCCCTGGATTGCTCTTTAGGACTCTTCGTCAGGGGTTGTAATGATAGGAGAAGAGATAATGGGTACAAACTCAGACAGCGTAAATTCAGGTTACACAGAAGGAAGAAGTCCTTCCCTGTGAGGGTGCTGAGGCGCTGGCACAGGGTGCTCAGAGAAGTGATAAATACTCCATCCCTGGCAGTGGTCAAGACCAGGTTGGACAGAGCCTTGGGAGACGTAGTCTAGTGTGAGGTGACCCTGCCTGTGGCAGGGGGTTGGAACTGGATGCTCTTAAGGTCCTTTCCAACCCAAACTGTTCTTTGATTCTATGATTTTCCTTGTCCACACGCTACAGCTACAACTTCTGTCATCTCCAGTCCCACCATGGCTTCAACAGTGTAAGACCTCTGCTTTTTTCACCCAGTTGGGATCATAGACATCACCTGACAGCTTCTCACGCCCGTTTTCCTTTCACTATGATGTTGTGACTTTGGTTTTCAGACAGAGTTGGAAGCTTTGGCTTCCATTGGAGCAGTTGGAAATGCTTTCATTTGTCTTGTTTCCATGGAGCAAAGGCCTTTCCAAGGCTTTGAGAAAGAAATCACCTCGTGTTTGCACGATCCCCCACAGAACCAGGGCCCGATCTACAGAGCAGATCACTACAGCGTGACTCACCACACGGGAATAAGAGCACTTTAAGGCGGCTTGATTGGGAAATCACATTAATATAAGCAGGAGTTTTGTTGAATACATTTGAACAGCAAAGGAACCACGGCACAGGGAATCTTGTCAAACACACCCTTTCAAATCACCTGCAGACCGTTAGCCAAAGCATTAGTGCAAACCTGTGGAAAGGATTTATACAGCCCAGAAGGAGATAGGCACCCAGAGGAAAAGCTCTGGAATGTTTTTCATTACTGCACCAACACTGGCTGCCACTAAATGCAGTACCAAATACTGAGTGGACAGCCCCAAGAGCCCCCAGTGCTTCGCATTGCTTGACTGTGCTGTATGTATTTCTTAGCTTTCCTACCCTTTCTGCAAGGAGAGGAGAGGAATGTGCTGCCCCTGATTTCAGCCATTTCTCCCTTTCTAAAGTCAAGATGATGCTGTTAGTCCCATTGTTCCTCAGGAAGCTGCCACACACACAGAGCAGCACCCTGAGCAAGCTGCACGATCCCCCAGATGCAGCAGTGATCCAGCCTCACCCCGTGATCCTGGTAGTATCCTGTGCAGAACTGAACAGCTTGCTTTAGAATCAAGAGCAGAACTTCCTAAGAAGCCACCAATGAGTCATGCATACCTATAGTGGAGTTTATTAACTAAGCTTATTTCAAACCACCAAGGCATCTAGATGTGCTATAAAAACCTCCTTCAAGCACCATGGCCAGGTTTTCTGGTCACATTTCTCCATGGCCATGCAGGGAGGCCTGTTTGCTGGGATTCCAACTGGTCAGCAGGACATTCCCTTGCAGCTCACATCATGCAGCCCAGATAAAGCAAACTGCCTTAACACTGTTTCCTCTCTTGCCTTTCCATAGCCCTTAAGAGCCACTGCAGAATTAATAAGATGGGGGGAGAAAAAGGATTTCTCCCACAAGGCAGTGACACAAGACAAGCATATAATAGATTTTTATAGAAACTGAGGACCAAATTGGATTCTGATGGGTAACTGAGGGAGGCGTAATACTCAAACACCAAGATCCCAGGTTTCTGTGGGGAAGTGACACCTCTTCCAAAGGGCAGAACCAGGACAGCACAAACAATGCAGCCAGCCCTGGGATATCCAAAAAAAGAGATTAAAGCAGGGATTCCCAGATATACCTTACTCCTACACTGCTGGTACCTGCACACATGCAGTATCAGCAGCCTCACACGCTTTGGATGACATTAGGTGTGTTCACCAGGATCCTCCCCCTCTTTACTGGGGTAAGTATGTCATTTAAGCAGTAGCATCAGCAGTGTCAGTGGCATCAGGACCCAAATTGCTCATCACCATCACACCACGGCCTGTCTGGGACTTAATTTTCCCCAGGGGACAGGAAGGTGAAGGGAAAACACGCACCAGTTTGATGCCTCATGTCTCACGGGCTTGGTTACTCCCTGGAGCACAGCTCTCTGTCATCGCGGTGTAATAAAATAACTCC
This sequence comes from Bolborhynchus lineola, assembly GCA_025448015.1. Taxonomy (NCBI): domain Eukaryota; kingdom Metazoa; phylum Chordata; class Aves; order Psittaciformes; family Psittacidae; genus Bolborhynchus; species Bolborhynchus lineola. The sequence goes on along the minus strand of JAOEHX010062539.1, from coordinate 37,681 downwards.
AAGTCCTTGATATTACAACAGTGCCCTATGACATCAACTCCTCTCTGCCAAAGCTGTAAGATACATTCTCACCCTGGAAAAAGCCAAAGGGATCAGTCTGGCTCCTGCCCCAAGTCCTGACTACCATGTCTGGAAGTCGTCCTTCCCATTCCTTTTGCTGCTCCCCATTCCTACATCTTCTTTCTTTGATTTTTCCATGAATCCCATGTGTTTTCTCACAGCACACGCAACCCTGCTCTCTCCTCTGTCAGCCCAATCCCATCTCTGTCCTGTTCCTCAAACGCACCACCTCTTTTAAATGGAGTTTTGATTAGTCTGGGATTGAGCAACCCCGGCCATCTGCTGCTGTCAGAAGATGGATGAGGCACCACACCATAAATGATCACTTCTCTGGTGCCCTCCAAGGAAAGAGGAGAGGCCAAACAGCCAGGTCCTTACTCAAGCTCACCCACAGGTCTCACCTCTCCATCTGGACACTTGTCACAATCTCAGTATTGCTGCAAAAGGTCTAGTTCAACCAATTAGAGCAGAATGTGGGGTCTGCTCTGGTTTGTATGTTCCAATACAATAGAGAAGCTTTGCCTTTACTGATGAACCTCACACCCCAGGCAGGATAGTAATGATGTTAAAAATCCTGTTTCAACTCCCACTGATGCATCTATTTCTGGAAGATGCTTAGTCTTGTTGTTTAATTCCCTGTCTCCAGATAAGTTAGAGTGTGAAATTCTAACTACACAAGCTACTTTTAACTAGAGTTCTACATTGTGCCTCCCTTTAGCTGGTGAAAATCAGTGCCATTTCATTTTCTCTGCACTTTGTATCAGCTGAGAATCTGGCCTCTCAATACCATGCAACATTATGCTTTCAGCAAATACACACTTTCATACATATTTAGGTTTCTCCTGCCGCTCAACACCTTGGATATGCTGATCCAACTGGAATCCAATGAGTCACCTCTTCTGCAAGGAATGAAAATGGGAAAGCTGGAGGAAGGTGAGGCAAAGGAGAGGGTGAGAGGTGACAACATCCCTGGAACAAACGAAACAAGAAGAAAAGAGCTACCCTAGGAAGAACAAAGCAAGAATGACTGAGGGGGGATGAGATACTGTCAATTTTCCTTCAGATATCCATGGTCCTATAGCAAATTCAACATGGTCTGGTTATCACTTTGAGCAACGAGACTAGTACATACATCAAGATGGGGGGCAATAGGGGCAGCTCATGCACTTGGGCCTTTGTGAGTGAAAGAATCTCCTTTAAAGCCTGGCAGGGCTTTCTGATTCCACTTTCTGAGCCTGTTGCCCGTGTGTTTGGGGAAATTAGCACTTTAAAGCAGGAGTTCGTATTCCCACACAAGGCTGAATTTGTTTCCAGTAACTCTGATGTTGGCCAGGTTTAAGTTTAATGACATTTGGTCTTGCACAGGGAAAACCTTCCTGCCTTGCAATGTGCTATTATAAATGGGATGTCTCCAGGGATGCTTGCCTCTATTGCTATAATTCACAGGGTATTTCCCTGGAAAGCTGCAGACCTGCCTTGTGTTCCCAGCTCTGCTGTTGATTTGTAGGGTCCTCACCTACCCACAGCGTATCTTTATCCCATGATGTCTTTTGGCCAAGCAGCACCATATCTGTGCCATGGGCACAGTGTCAATGTGTGATGCCTATTACACACTGCCCATCTACCCTCTCTCCCATCAGAGGTCACTTCTTTCTTTCTTACATATCCCAACTTCCTAAATATTCATGCTAGAAGCACAGGAAGAGGGGTGCAGCTGGAGCAAAGAAGAGCTTGGGGACAAGCAGGGAATCACTGCCACGATCCCCCCAAAACCAGCCCAAGAGTCTGCATGAGCTTTGTGCAAGTGCTGTTATCCTATCACTCATAGCCTCCAGGATCACCTCCCCGCAAAGAGCAGTCTGGTGGAGGAAGCTACAGCCTCACCAGCACGGCCAGGATACAGCACCAGCACTCTGGGATCAGTTGTTCAGGCCCCCCTGAAAAACAATAGGGGTAAACATGTGAGCTGTGGCCCTTGAGAAGAGCTTCTTCCTACAGACTAGCAGGGAAATGAGATTTCAGCCAAAGCTGGATGAGATGAATCCCAGCTCATTTGCCCAATGCATCCTTGCTGAAGCAGAGCGACTTCTGCACTCAGGTTTGCTCTTGACCTGTGAGTGTGATGAGAGCAAAGCACATTGACCAGAGAGCGACAGCTCCTAAAGCACTGCTTTATCTGCTTTGACCTTTGCTTCCTGGGAATCTTCTTGGCAGGCTGCAGAACAGACTTGCTCCCAAGCCATGCCCAGAAATAGGACGCTTATCACAGCAGGGCTGCTCTCACCTTCTAAGGTGAACCATGGGGCCAGCATGGCCTCTCCTTTTTGACAGGCAAGTTTTCTTAGCAAAAGAAAGCTTTGCCTTAAGAAGTTCCACAAATTTCATTTCAATTTGATTTAGATACAGTGCTTTCTCCCTTTGGGTTGTGAAAAGTTTGATGGGGGTTTTGTGATGGTGTTTTCTCAGCTGAGCTGTGCTCCAAAGGAAAACTGAACAAGTCTCATCTAGAAAAACAGGCTGCACTTGGTTTGCTCCTACTACAGGTTTTTGACAAGCAGGTAAGCAGAGCAGACACAGAGTACAGCACATGGTGTGGGTGAGAGCTGCTCCCTTGGCTCACTTCTGTTTATACATCTGCAGTCCTGCTCTTGGGTTAAACCACCATGTTTCCTTTCCTTCCCTGAGTAAAGGCAGATAAGAGCACTGCTTCTCTCATTCCCCTTATCTGATGAATGCCCTCTTTGGTTTGCTGAACAACATTCTTCTCTTAACTGGCTTTGACGCACTGGTGGCAGAGGGTCAAGGGGAAGACAAGCATGTTCACAGAGCAGAGGGGCTGGCTGATGCCTTCCCACTCAGCTCATGTATATATTTTCCCCAGTTATGGAAAATAGATGGAATTTTTTCCCCCACTTTCAGTGGTTATCACTAGGCTTCAAAAATTGAGCAACTTTCACACTTGGTAGATTTGGATCTGCATTAGGGTTAGAAATTGAGTCTCTGTTTTGTGAACCACATAAACAGTAATGCACTAACTGCACTGTGAAAATGCTGTCCTCTGACACATGAAATTAGTTTATTTATTGGCAGAAATCAAAACAAACCTTTCTGAAATGGAAATATTCTTCTGCCCGTTGCTGAAGCCTACAACACCATTCCTGTTCACTATCTGTTTAAACCTCCATTAAATGGTGGTTCCACAGGAAAACCAAGCACATCATCCTCTATAACACAAGAGTTCTGTATCTGCTCCTAAACAGAAATATTAAGCTTTAAAAATTACATCTCCATCGACAGCATTTGCTGTAGGTTGTAAACTATTTTAGTTTTATTGAAGTCCTAGCAAGGAAGTACAAGGTGCAACGATGCTGTGTGTTTGTTGTAAATGACTTCCATGCCACAAAGAGATCTGTGAATATGAATTGTTCTTTCTTTGATGAACGGGTGATTTTAAATGATTGTTTTGCAAAAGACTCCCCAGAAACAATGCTCCCTTCAGCTTCTCCCAAATGTCAGCCTAAGGACAAAGAAGCTCTCTTCATGCCAGCACACTGGGGTGCAGCACCGGCTGTTAGAGATAGACCCTGAAAGTTTGCACCCAGCATGACAAGGACTAATTCCAGCCCTCTTAATCCACTGCTGAAGTAGCTCCCTCCCACAAGGAGTCAGATAGTTAGGGCTAAGAAAGTTGGGCTGCTCTGCCTGGAGAAGACAAGGCTGCGTGGAGACCTCAGAGCAGCTTCCAGCGTCTGAAAGGGGCCTACAAGGATGCTGGAGAAGGACTCTTCATCAGGGACTGTAGTGATAGGACAAGGGCTGATGGGTTCAAACTGAAAGAGGGGAGATTTAGGTTACATACAAGGAAGAAGTTCTTTACTGTGAGGGCGCTGAGGTGCTGGCACAGGGTGCCCAGAGAAGTGATAAATGCTCACAGTGTTCAAGGCCAACTGGATGATCTTAAGGTCCTTCCCAACCCAAACCATTCTATGATTCTATGACCCTCTCCCAGCAGAGTTATGGAGGGAACATTTTGGCTAACTTCAGACAGACTTCAAATCTCTGAATTGTGCAATTCTCAAAGCCCAACCTTTTCCTTGGAAACTACAACACAGAAACCCAAAGGAAACCTCAAAGACAGGACCTATCCATTAACTATTTCTGACTTTGGTCTTATCTGGTTTTCTAAACATACCCTCAGGCAGAAAGGTCACTCTTTTATGCCACAGTAGAAGAAATATCATATCATTGCCCTACTCTTCATCGGTTTCCTGGAAATATCTTCTGCCTGTGAGTCACTGCCTTTGAGCTCAACATAATCACACACATTCGCTGAATGCCCTTTTCCAAGCAACACTCAACTCTGTGCAATGACAAATTCAGTGAAGAAACTGAAAAACATTCTTTCTTCTACGAAAAAAGCAAATTTGCCAAAGCAAAGCTATCGAGTGTTATCTCCATTTGTCCTCCTCCTCCTCCAAGATTCCCATTTGAGGCTGACTTAAGAATCCCGGGTCAAACTTTGCTCTCACTTACACCCACCTAGAAGCACTTCACTAACCAGTCTTGAGGTGCTTGCCTAGAGAAAGCAACAGGGCTTGAGGAAAGAAAAAGCTTGCTAAAGTCTTGGGTTTGCAGGCACTGCCGCAGCACCACTCACTCCATCTGAGCTTGCCCAGGGAGCACGGAAGGAGGAAAGCAACTACAAACCTCCTTACATGAGGTCCGTTGTTCATCAAACCCCAGGGATAGAGCAGATTCTGTGCCCTGACTACACTGATGCTGGAGTATTCTCACTGAACATTTTGCTGTCAACTTATACCTCTGAGAACCCACTTCTCATGAAGCATTTAGGATGCCATCGCTTCCACCTCTTGGAGGGTCTCTGTCAGACTGGGACTCTGCAAATCTCACATCCCATCAAGCTGGAGAGCACTGCTGTGTACCTGCATAGAGCTGAGAAGAGGATACAGCCTCAGCTCTGCAGGGAATGATCTACCTTACTAGACCTGGGACCATGCTGCCACTCCAAGAAAGCTACCAGCTTGGGGGAAGGCTCCTAGGACCCACTCCAGTTGCTGCAGGCACTGGAAGAGTTTTGTCTGGAAGTTTTCTGAGTCTATAATTAAAGTTCTCCATTTCACCCTTTTGTACAACATGATTTAAAGACCAGATCCCACCCAGACCCAGCTCTTACATTTCTCTCCAATGGGATACCTGTAGGACAGCATCACTGCAGTATCACTTTCTGTGAATGCTTTTTTGGGGGGATGAAGGCCCCTTTGCACCCAGAACCACTGGAGGTCTGAACCAATCAGACCTCTGCCCCTTTCCAGCATTCTCATAAGTATCCACTCCACATGGCAGCACTGGGTTGCAGGCACCAGCCTGCTGTTCCCAACAAGGACCCAAACCTTCAGCTCAAAGGGCTTCTTCTACTAAGCAGAAGAAATCCTGCATCTGGGTTTGTGCTGCCTTCTTCAATGGTAAAGCAATAAACAAGAGAAGACCTCTCCCTCTCAGGGACATGCAGATCTCCAGGTTGCACTGCACAGTGTGCCCAGAGAAGCTGTGGCTGCCCCATGCCTTGCAGCATTCAAGGCCAGGTTGGATGGCGCTTGGAGCGACCTTCTCTAGTGGAAGGTGTCCCTGCCCATGGCGCAGGGCTGGAACCAGATGAGCTTTAAGGTGCCTTCCAACCCAAACTTCTATGGTTCCCACCTAAAATCCCTCTGTGCATAGGATGCAATTCCTCCCTCTATGAAGAGTCATCAATAAGCAATTGCCTCCAAGTTGCATTGGAAACAGAGACTGGACATAAGAGACTGTCCCAGTCCCCGAGTGAGGGCTCTAGGATCCTACAGAACTCATTCTTGGCCTTTCCCTCACAGTTACAGGCTGGGCATCAGTACATGTCCTTTACTTACCCAGCATCAGTCTGTCTAGAGGGGTACAGAGACAACCTTGGGGAGAGCTGGAATGAGCTTTAGCTATATCAAGCTGTATTTTAGGACAGAAGTCTGCACCCAGCGTGACAATGTGCAGGCTAAATTTCCCACACCAGAAAGTAGCTGTTTGATGAAAACTGGAACTGCTGACAACAGTGACAATAAAAAGCCATCTTAGTCACTTAAATTACACAGTGGCAGGCTCAGATTCTCACAGTGAGAAAAGGAAAAGTGATGATTTGGAGCATACAATGAAAGCAGCACTTTGCTTCTCGAAATGGATTCGTTTTCTTTGAGATTAAGCCAGTATCCTGAGCTGCACAACATGTGCTAATGTTACCTGCCACATCCAGCTTATATCAACAAAGTGGTCATCGAGTAACAGCATAATACTGTGGCTTTGCTTTAAAGCACTTGCCTAAATGTAACAGTTATAGCTCAACTCTTCAAAAATGCTTTCTCTTGCTCCAGTGCCCTTGAACCACAGAGTTGGCTTCAGCCTTTATTTATGTTCCCCTCCCAAGCACACCACAATGCTCAAGCGGGCCTACATGAGCCAGGCTAAGGAAGGACAGCCTCTTGGCCAGGAGCTGGTCATAGACCCAGGCAGCCACAGCTCTCAACTCTCCCTGCTCGCAACATGGATTTCTCAACCTTGATAGTCCATGGAATAAGATAAAAATCCAGAAAACTATATTGGTGTCTACAGAAAACCCTCACCTCGAGGCACTGCTTAAAGATTCAAACCTGAAGGGCACTTTTAGGCAGAGGGAAAATAAAGAAAATAATTATGTTAGCAGTATCTTTTATAAAGCAGCCTCAAAAACACAGCGTCATTGCTTCTTGTGGATGGATCATTACTCTTCATCAAGGACTGTAGCAATAGGACAGGAGGCGATGGATTCAAACTGAAACACGGGAAATTCAGGTTAGATCTAAGGAAGAAGCTCTTTACTATGAGGGTGCTGAGGCACTGGCACAGGGTGCCCAGCGAAGTGATAAATGCCCCATCCCTGGCAGTGTTCAAGGCCAGGCTGGACAGAGCCTTGGGTGACATGGTCTAGAGTGAGGCATCCCTACCCATGACAGGGGGTTGAAACTGGATGATCTTAAGGTCCTTACCAACAAAAACCCATTCTATGAGTCTATGCTCTAGCAAGTGACAGAGCCCTGCCACCGGCTGGATCCCCATACCTTCAGCAGGGTGGTGCGACAGCCGTGGCTGTACCATATGCAGTACCTGAATGTCTCAGCACTGTCACTGTGTGCAAGACTCAGCTCTCACTTCCCAAAATCAGTGGCAGCACTTTGCTCCAAGTGCAATCCACACTCACATCCCACAGGTACCTCCTGTTCTGAGAAAGCTTGCTTCATTTCTGCTGCAATAGCAACAACTACTGCAGGTGCATTTGAGAGCAGCAGTTACATTAGCAGAAGGCAAAGGGAAACCTTGGGATGCCGCAGATCCTAGGGATGTATTAGTTATCTCATTGCCATGGCAACAGTTCCTGGTGCCACTGTCCCCATGCAATGAATGGCAAATGTCATTGTGCTGTGTCCAGGAACATGTTTTCTGTGCATAAAGAGTAGCTGCTGCTCCATCAGCCTTTACAGTCCTCGCTAGGGAAAAGCTTGGCTGGATCTATCAGCTCTGCAAAACTCATCACCAGCACAAGTGCAAAAAGATCATTAAAGCATTTGGGGGATTCCCTCACCTCCTGAAGCATCTGCTACCTCCAGAGGTGCTTGTCCTGGCAGCAGCTTTAGAGCAAACAAAAGCAAATGCGATTTGACAAAGCCTGTAATTAAATCAGAGAACTTTTTGATGCAGGATATTGCAACAGCCAAAACCATAAATAAGCTTATAGAAAGCTTAGGGAGAATCATGGAGTGCATCTCCACCGCACTACCACATGCTGGTCTGTGGGACAAGGCCATTCCAGAACACCTCCTGCCCCACAAATCTCCCATGTCACACATAGTGTGTGAGGCATCCCAAGACCTGGGCTGCAGGAGCCTCTGCTCCCCATCCAGAGTATCACCCTGGCACCCACAGCAGCTCAAAGCTGGGCTCCAACCGCTGGAGCAGCAGCTTGGGTACTGATCCACATTGGAGGTGCCACCAAGGTAACACTGGCAAGGACATGCTTTGGGTCCTGGGGAACAGAGAGTACAAAATGGGGACAAGAGAAAAGGGGAAAATCTAGGTTTAGAGACACATTAATCCTCTTCTTCCTTTAAAGAAATTCAGGCAGTGATCTGCAGTTGCCTTTGCTTCTAATAATGACTTTATTTTTTTTACATGCTGACCCAGAAAAGACATTGATTTAAACACACAGTTTAGTTGTAATGAGGATTGGGTTGAAGAAACAAACTAAACAAGGCATTATCAATGAAAACCTTTTTCCGCTCTGACTCAGCCAGCCTGAGCTTTACCTCATAGAAAAACTTAGGCTACCTGCAAATTTATCAGATTTAATGTAGTATTTTCTCATCATCACACACTGTAATCATGTGTGCAGATGCAGTTCTAGCTGTGAGAAGCACTCTTCAGTGCATAGCATGGCTTGTTCTTAGCCTCCAAGTCAAGAACTTATGGATTTTCCCCCTGCTATTGGCAAAACATCACCTAAGGAAAGCCCATTTCCTGGGCAGAGCAATGGCTTCCACGAGGGCATGAACGCACACAGCAGCAAGGAAATGCCTGCAAAAAACTACTTTCACAACCCTAAACTAGCTCTAGAACTGATTCATTCTTGTTCAGGTGAACAGTCCTTGAATCTACTTCCAGGCCTATGGAAGAACATTTGGAAGGCAGAGAGAACCAGAGAGCCCAGCTAGTTTGAAAAGCCTCCTCTAGCTCTAACCCAGCGCTCTTCCCTTGCTTCCCGAGAATTAAAGCAGGGAAAGGTCACTTCTAACTTGATCCCTGAAAAAGCAATTTCACCACCACAAATGCAAACACACACCTTACTGAAGCCAAAACTCATGAGAGTAAGGAAGGAATGGCCTCTTCCCAGCAGCTTTGTGGATTATTCTGGATCCTACACCTTCTGCAAAGCTGCGTGATTGCCCACAGAGCTCGGTGTGTTCAGTGGTTCCTCGGCTATAAGTGGTGCAGGAGCTCCAACAGTGACTAACCATGGCAGTGCCACATCTTCACCTTGGAGGCTGAAATCCCTTCTCTGATGACAACTTGCTCTCCTACTTGTCTTTGCCGAACCATTTCTTGCCTCACTACTGCTTTTCTAGAGTTGCTCATGTGCGAGTCTGGTGCATACATATGTCCATAGCCTTCTATCATGCTACAATGAGTTGTCTCACACTGCAGCTTCCTTAAAGCTGCTAGAAGGAGTGTTTTAAATAAACACTGAATGTAGACGTGAGAGCAAAGACGATGATTTTTGTCTGGAAGGGAAAAGGAAACTTGTGTTCATAAGGAAGCATCTTCTCTTCTCCAGGCTGAACCAGCCCAGCTCTCTCAGCCTGTCTCCATAGGAGAGGTGGCCGATGTGGCTTCAGACACCAAAGACAAGCGGTTCTGTTTCTGGAAGCATCAGATGCTGCCCCTACATCAGCAGTTACCAAAAAAGGGCTAAATAGGGCTCTCTAAAGAAACAAACTTACAGCATTTCCTATCTGCCTACAGGAGGGCAAAGGCTTCCTCGCCAATGAACCCTTGAGAAATAATTTGAGTAAGGCAGAAAGGATGAAAGAGAAAAATCAAAATTACAGATTCCTCATTACAATCAAATTTATTTAGAATAGAAGTGAATCTGAGCCCTGGACTAGCACCTAGACACCCTCAAAGTATGGGTGCAAATACCAGCTTTAAAGGTACAAAGTTGATGGTACTTGGATCCAGACTCTACAAAGGATTTAATTCTAAGTGGAGAATTTCCCGTTCAAGAGCTTTTATAGCTGTCACTTGTCTCTGTTTGCATGGCTCTGCAGTTCCCTGGGGCAAAGCACTCTTAATCATAAAGTAGAAGGATAGCTCAACACAGAATTGGTCCACAGAGTCATTTGTATACATGGAAGAAATCCCTTCTCTATCCTAAATATCAGAGCTGCTGAGGGCATACCTGTCCAGCAGCGGGCACTACACTGAGTTCAACCGGTCTCTATACGGGATGGAGCCTCACTTCCTGAAGTGATCACTGCCACAGATCCATCAGCCCCATGAGGCTTCCTTCCAGGTGAAATACATAAAATGGGCACTTTCTCTCAATTCCCTGTTCCATGGGAAAGTAACTGCATTTTAAGTGATTACGTATTTCTTTTGACCTGTGACATAAGTGAGCTCTCAAATAACAACTACCAACTGGGATATTTAAGATCCTTTGTCCCCCATTTAAAACAAAGCAGACAAGCAAGCCTGCATCCTGTCAAAGCCTCTGGGAAACAGGGACAGGCAAGAGGAACAGTGCAAATCAATCTGCATTACATTACATTACCTCAGCAAAAAGACTTGAAGGGACTACAGAACATATTCATTAATCTTGTATGCTGCTGCTCTGTGTCATCCCAGATTGCACCAGGAGGCGATGAAGCAGCAGCCACTGCCAGGACATGAGCCAAGGGAAAGAAAGAGGGAAGATGGACAAGACTCCTCACCATGAGCAAGCAGGAAGAAAGGGAAGGAAACATAAAGCCCATCCCAGGTTTCTCCAGGTAAGCAAGAGCTTTGCTGTGACTGACAAGACAAGTGCCTTTGAGTCAAGTGGTTCCTGACCTTTCTGGGAGGCCAGGAGTCAGTCCTGCACTGGACCAGTCTTGCCCATGCTGGAGCAGCAGAGCATCACCACATGCCCCAGTCAAGGTTTGTGGGTTTACAGCTCCCTGAGGACTATGATGGAGAGGGTCAGCTTGGAAGCATGTCTAGGGACAGCAGGAACCCATGAGGGTTGGCCAGGGCATGGTAGGAGAAGTGACCATCCTCCAGCAAGGGCTGGACTCTAGACAACCAGCATGCAAGGGGAAAACACCTTGCATGTACCCAAACCTCTTAAAACACAGGATCCCACCTTGCCACTTTATCTGAGCTTCATTTTAAAGGTGATCATAGCCAACAAGAAGATCCCCACATCCACATTAGGCTTTTAGTATACTGAAGTCTATACTCTGCTAGCATCAGTGCTGCTCCTAGCAATAGGAAGGTGGATTTGTTTATCTAGGCAGTGGAGCATTTCACCTCCAAACAATGCTCTCCTTATTGGGCCAGGGACCCAGGAAGCAGTTAACCCCTGGCAACACAAGCTGTCCCAATTAAGAACTAAATCAATCTGTGCACACAACACCCTCCCCCCCCCCCCTCAAAATGATTTAACTGCTCCCTGGGTTGAATCCTGGCTAAATCTGACACACTTGCCAGTGTCCTCCTTTCAACACATAGTCTGCCTCTTTGTTTGCAGCTGCCACAGTGTGAACTGCTCCAGGTTTCTGCCTGGAGTCTTGCTTCTATTCATGTGCCCATGGCATTAGCATAGAGATGGACTGAAAGTAGCTGTATTTGAGCTTTCTCAAGCAGAAAATTTCTAGCTGTCCTAATCTGGGGCTGTGGGTAGTGAGCAGGAGGGGGTAAACACACAGAAAAGTGAATAAAAAAATGGAGTATTCACCCATAAAACAGCTCCCGTGTGATGCTTTCAGTTCAAATCCGGTCTGACATCAATACTTGTCTTCATTTCCATAGAGAAAACAAATATGCTGAGATTCAGTGTACGATACAAATGTGTAGGTTTGTTCTAAACTGGGTTAAACTTATAATGGGCAAAAACTACTGGCAAAAGTACCAAGCTCTAAATTGTTAACTCTAGTAAATGTGAGGCCAAAGTTGCAAATACACCAAGAAGTCACCTGGATAAAGAGACATCCACCCTCTGTGCTACACAGGCACTCTTTCAAGAGGATAAGGGGAGTCAGAAGCACTAAAGGAAAGTGCTTTCTAATACCTGGCATCATTTCACATCCCTGGCAACCTCAGAGCAAGTATCGTGTTCTTGCTGCTGGAAAACTGAGCAATATTTCATAGGCTATTCAGTCAGTGATGCCCTCTTTTGTTCATGGAAAAGCTCTAGGATTCAGCATTCTCCAACACACGTGCATCCAAACCCAGCATTCAGTTTGTCTGTCCCTCCAGCCTGTCCACAGGCACTTTTTGGCCTGTCTTGACCATGAAGAACCCATTATGGTGATGACCACATATACTGAGCCATGTATTGTCTTGGCACATTCATTTCCACGTGAATACTAATTACACATAAATACCAATATACTAATGAACACTAACAAACCTAACTAAGGCATAATTTTACAGCTGTTTGTTATACCTCCAAGTTTTCTTCTCTGGGGATTTTGTGTCAATCATTGACACTGCAGTGAGATCCTGTTACAAAATACAGGGAAATAGGAAGGCCATGAGAGGCTTTCCTATTCCACTTGAAAGTAACAGAAAAGTACCAGCAGCACGGTTTTCCACATCATTCCACTTGGTGCTATCAGCCAAAGCTCTAACGCCTCTCATTAATCAGCTTTGAAAACCAATAAATTAGTAGTATGGAAACTGTACTTCAGAAGCTACAGAAGTAAGTTGGTACTACACATCATACACTAACAAACAACCCCAGAAACCACGTTCCTCCTTGTCACCAAATATTACTGCATCAACCAATGGGAAATTCCTTCCCCTCAGTAACCATGGCAATGTTTACACATTGCCAAACCCCGCAATTATGGATTTCCCAATAGTTTCCCATGTGATGCAGGAACTCTGTGTATCCTACACAGAAAAATCAGATCTTCGTGGCACAGAATGCAAAAATGGTCTTTATTTATCACAACAGAAAGCGATAGTTTGTCAAAAAACAGAACCCAGAATTACTCAAAATCAATATAAGACTGCCACCAGCTTGTAGGATGTGCCTTATCTGCCTTGTTTCAAATCAGAGCCATAGACTGCATCTATCAAAGGTTGTGAAACCAGGCGATTCAATTCTGGCGGTGTGAAGCTCTCACAGTTATGAATATGGATGAGGCTGCAGGCAGCAGGGCCTCTGTGCAACCCATCAAGTGCTGCTGGAGCAAGCTGAATGGAAAAGACTGTCAAAATTACTTTGGCCCCTGACCAGCTCCTAGAGCTGCTAACCTGAGGAAGCAGAGCATGGTGAGAAGGGCTCGTCCCCTGGGTGCTGTGAATGGGATGAAGCTGTGAAAAGCATGTCCAGGTGAGTAAAAGAGGCATATGTGCTCAAGACTGTCCTGGGCTGCATCCCCAGAGCACAGGCAGCAGGTTGAGGGAGGAGACCAGTAACCTGGTCTAGTGACTCTCTGATCTGCCACGGTCTTCACATAAAAGGAAGCACAGCCCATCCTGGACACACTCACTCCATCCTCTTTATTCCCATTCTCTCTAGTGGTCCCCTTCCTCCTTTTCCTTGGAGGCTGTCTCCAAGGACCTTCCATCACATTCACCCCCACCCTTTGTTCCTGGTGCCAGCACATCTCCACATCATCTTGGCTCCACATGTGCCACATTACCACTGCCTTTAGTCATTCCCACCCCTTCATCAGTTCCTGCTGTCACCAAGCCGGGGAAGAGTCACCCAGGATCACATTATGCCATCTAGAGAGCACCTTTGAATGAAAAACCCTGCCTCCCTGGTCAAGTTGTTTACTCCTCCATCACAGAGACTTCAGCCTATCAACGGGAACCATCCCCACCACTTTGCATCCCAAGTCGTCCGCTGCAGGAGCTGACTCCATTAATTCTTGCAAGTTTATTAAAACTGGGCTAATGCAGCCACCTGACAAAGGAGGGTGCTGAAGGGATCTGTCATCACCAGAGGAGCAGCCCAGCCTGTGCACAGAGGACAGGAACTGCCCATCACCTCCGCTCCCCCCAGCACAACCCGACTCCAGCTCTCCCAGAGGGCACATGGGATTTCTCAGCAATGAACTCTCCAGCAGACTCAGCGGTTGACTCGAGCAAGCGATGCCAATCTATGTATTATTTATCTTTGACACTTTAGATCGCTGCAGTTAAAAGCACTTCCCTCAATTTCCCTGTTTTGCTTCTGCTCGTATCATTATCCTCAGTTCACTTTGAGTCTAATTGAGCCTGCACATGCCAAGTGAAAAACAAATCTTGGACATGCTTGATGCCAGAGTTGCCACACTCTGGTTTTGCAGGAAACCATCATTGCACAAATCCTTCAAGCGCTGGGCTGTCCTAGCAAGAGGAATATTGCTGGAGGGGAAACACTAATTCATTCTGCTTCTACACATGGGGGTAAGTTGTTAGTAACACACAGGAAACGCTGACCTTCAGCTGTCAGTCCTGTCTCCTCTCCATTCAAAAAGACTCCTCAAACATAACAGTGCTGAGCAACAGAACAATGGGGAGAACACCCCTCACACTAAGGCACTGCTTCCCCTTTTACAGCATCCCTTTGGGTGCCTGTTCCTTGCTTTCTGGAAGGTCTGTAAGACAGCTAATTCACTGTCTGCTTCCTTGCTGAAACTAGAGATGTACAATAGAGCTGATCTTCAGGGAATTTCACTTGTGAAATGACCTTCATGGTCTTTTTACCTTCTGTGTTTTGCTGAATCACTCATGACCGCCACGGACAACATCCAGACCCTGGCTGTACAGAGCAGCACACACAAAGGCAGCAGCTCCCGTTCGTTTTCCTGTGTCACTGTCTGCTGAGATGCGAGACAAAAGAAAACACAGCTCCTGAATAGCTCTTCTTGCCCTGCTATGTCCCTGACTTCACAACAAGGCTTCCTCTGGGGACAAAGCTCGACAAAAGAGTCATCTGGTCTCATATTGCAGCACATTTACCCAGAACTTCCTAAGGGCTAAAATGATTCCAGATACCATGTTCCTGTCAAATACACCTGGACACCACTAAATACAGACCAGAGGAGTGTGGAAATATGGTGGATGCTGACTTACTCCACTTACCAGCTGGCCAGATGTCTCAGGAGGTCAACAGTGACTAATGTGATGCACTTGTGTGTGTTATTCCATAAAAACGCCTTAGAAGCATGAAAATCTCAGGTTTGCTAATGAGATACTGTCTGAACACACAGTGTTCTACCACAGAACAAGTCAACCCTGGTATCTGTCTGTAGCTCCATGCACAGTTGTTCACATTCATGCACCAGGAAATGAAAGGGCTTTTGGGGACGACATGGAACAGTGACTACAGAACCGAAAGCATCAGGATTTGTAAATGTGGAATTAAGCCTTTATTGAATTTGTGATTATTTCTCAATAGCAAATCAGGCAGGTCTCTGATTTAATGTGCTGATTACAGGTGACTCACCTGTTCAGACAAATCAGGCTTTAATCAAAGAATAACAGCCTAAAGCAACATCATTGCTGAGAAACGTGGAAGAGGCTGATGGGGCCAGACCTAATACAGCATCTCCCACAACACCCAGCAGACTTATAATGACCTGAGCCATCCACCCTGAAAGGGTTACGGTCCAAAACCTGGATTAAGTTAGGCATAACAAATATGGCAAGATAAACGGACCACCACCTTAATACCACATCCACTGACTTGCTCAAGGCTTCGCTTACACAGAGAAATAAGTGGCCTTGGTGGCATAAGCGCATGCACTTACAGCATGATCCAGAACACCACGATGTACGCCGAGTTTTGTGGCTAGGGAGACCCTTAGCGTGGATAATTACATAAACTAACAGAGCACAAGGCGGACAGAAATGAATTCTCACACTGGATTGGCAGTTAAGCCTTCAAGCACACAGATATTCCTGCATAAGTACAGTAATGTTTCCATTTACTTCAATGGAACAGCTCACAGGCTTTATATTAAGCCTGCTCTGAAGTGCTTGCATGCTTTAGTCACACCAAGCATCGTTTTACTGCTAAGATACCCTCGAGTGGCTCATGAATTCAGCAGCCCCTAGATACCACTGCTGCTGTATCTATCACCAACCCTGCATGACATACAGTAATTATAGGCTGCTGTCAGACTAGTAACATCCTCAACAAGTAGAGCTGAGCTCTTGAACATCAGTGCGCCAACCAACCAAACACGGAGCTCCTCTAAAAAAAGAGGAGAAATCAACTGAAAGAAAGCAGGCCAAATCCTGCTCTCATTTACCCCTCTTGGATGGGCTGCACGGATTTGGCTGCCAAGACGATTTGGCAAGTCGCAGCCCTCCAGCAGCACGGACTGTCTTCCATGGCTCCTGAGAGCAGAATGCAAGGGAAGGAGCTGAGCTGAAGGGTGCTGTGCTGCTTGCAATGCCACCAGTGTCAGCGCAGCTCTGCGTATGGTTTACACTGGATCCCGATGTACACCCATTTCTAAGTGATATTCCAGGGCTGGTTGACTAAAAATCCTCATCTAGAAACCCTTCTCTCCCACCAAAGTTACACAGAAGAGAACAAATGGGTTATTTTTTTCTTAAGTGAAGAGGGGAACTATTGTTTTCATCTTCAATAAAAAGCAAGGAACGGGGCTTTCCACATGAACACTGAGTAGAGGTGGAACGTGGTAAAATTTAATCTAGAGGTGAACTTGAAGCCTTAGAAACCAGTTCCTTGAAGACAAGGTAATGAGCCTGTGTCACTCTCATTCAGAGAGCTGAATCAAAGACTGGAACAACATATTTCATTCAAAGTCTTGAACAGGAATGCAGCCAGGTCTCACCAACTGCTGTGCCAGGAAGTTCTCTGATAGGGTACATTTGTTACTGAGGCTAGTCATTTTTCCCTTTTATCCACAAGGATTCCAGGATTTAGTGGGAAACTGAACAGCTGCTGCAGTGTGGAGTATGGGTATCACAGATCTGACTTTGCTCAGACATCTCAGTCAGCCCTAGTGATTTCAGGGTGGTTTGGGTCCCATATGATCCTACTCTCTATTTTTGCACCACAACCTTGGAGGACAGAGCTCAGCCTTGGAAGGTCAAATGAAAGGAACAAAAATGCACTGGAAACAGCCTCGAGGGACTTTGCTGCTCCACAAACAAGTCAGGAAAACACACATCTAGGGTCTCCACGTGTGCCTGACCCTGTTCAGATCACTAGAGCTGAAGCAGAGCAGCCATAAACTGGAAAAGGGACGATGGGGAAACACCTCCCTCGAAAACAGTAAGGAGGAGGAAACAGGGGATCATTGTCTTTCCCAGATCAGACCAGCCTGAAGGTACATTTTCAACTGAGCCAGTTGTGCCGAGCACCCCAGGCAGGGACCCCCAGGCTGCTGAGGCTGGATAGAAGCAAGGGCAGGATGCTCAGCCTTGTCCCACAGCCCCTAGCTGTGTCCAGTTGTGCCTGGACAACACAGCTCACTTGTCGCTGGGCTGGCTCCAGGTTTCCAACCATTCCCTGATGCTGGGAAAAGGGGGAGGTCTCCCTGAAAGGACTCTTTACAAGAAAGCAAAACAGAACGCAAAGCACCCAAGCAGCCATTTAAAGACACTTAATACAACAAAGCAGCTGCAGATAAAGAGAAACAAGAGGGTTTGTCCCTCCCATTACCCTCAGAGCACTGGGAAAACATTGATGAATGACTACAAAAGGTTGGAAACTTACTTTTGAGGTCTATCAGATGCATGGCCTCAGGAAGAGAGGGAAGGAGAGGCAACAGGGGCCAGCACTGGGATTCACTGACCTCCGGGGATGCACAATCACGGCTTCACTCCAACCGATCCTCAAACCCCTGCAGACCTTTTTGTCCTCTCCCACAAGGTGATTCACATGGAGGGGGTGGAGTAGGCCCTGTCACATGACCTGCAAGCCCAAATTAGGAAGCCCCTCTTAATTACTCTGGTGTTAATGAGCAGGGACTCCCCTTACAACCGAGCAGCGACGGGGTCCCACCGCAGGCACAACAACAGGAGCATAGACAGGAAGCTTTGCCCCAGTGCCTGCACTGGAGAGGCTCTGGGCTGTGAACATCTCACTACAGGCTATGTTAGCTACCAGCCCCTTGAGGATTTAGGCCTTTTCTTGGGCTAATTTTACACCCTGCAATGTTTGCCTACCCTCGTGAACAAATGGTATCACAGCTGGTCCCCCGTCCACACAAGCTGCAGCAAGAGCATCTCCCAATGCAGCCTATGGGGGAGTGCTTTATCCTGTCCCCCCAAACACCAGTTTAATCTCTCAGAGCTGTGGGCTTAGACCCTAATAACATAAGGACCCTTGAAACCTAAACCCCTCTGTGTTTAAATTGAATGAGATAGGCTTTCATATACAATATCACTTTGTGACAATATGCTACAGAGGAGCCATGCTTCTATTTATAGAATTATTTTATAGTGTCAAGGGTAATAATAAATGATGAAGTGATAAAAACAAGTCTAAGCAGAATGTATGCAACGAGGGGCGGTGTTTATGGAAGACAAGACTGTGTAAAACTAAGAACAAGAGAGCTTTGAAGTTTTATTTCATGTAAATCAGTCAACAGATAACTCAAAGCGTAGCCTGAGAATATATAAACTTAATCCTTTCTCATTTAATCCTTATTAGTCAGATTTGTAAGTCATTGGTACTATTGCTAACTTCATGATGTGTAAATCTGTTTCTTGACTTAAAACAACAGTTGAATCTTTTTGTGTCTTAAAATGGTCTCTAAAGTTAGGGGGGGGTTTATATGTCAATAGCAATATTTGGTTAAAGACCAAGCTGTAAAGAAATGTAGATGTAAAAAAAGCTATCTATATATACAATCCTAGCATATAAGGCAATAGGAAAGCAATGTTTTTCTCACCAGGAAGTAATTTGACAAATGGAACCCATATTTCTGTAAATAAACATCTGCCTTCTCATTAGCTTCACATCAACCTACACTGAAATATACATCAGAGAAGTCTGTCAAAGCAGCCACAAAGGAAAAACAAGAGCAGAGTTTAAAAGCAAAGCCTTCAAAAATTGTTATGCTTTTCAAGCCTAAGCAGTAAATAGGACAGGAGAATGACAGCAGAGTTGGCAACAGAATCTCATCACCAAAAGAACTTTCTTTTTTTCTCTTGAAACATAAAACTTCCGTTTGCTCAACTGTCCACAAGTGGTTTGCAGAGAAGGGGGATAGACATAAGAGCCTGACACACTGTAAAATCACAGCCCTAAGAAATGCAACCGACAGTCCCAATCCAACTGTCAGCCAGCTATAACAAGCGCAGCAGACACGGTTCATGGACCACAGAGCACCTCAGACCACAGATATTTTCCTTCCTGCTTCTTAAGAAGCAAAGGATGGCTCTGGCTTCCAAAACAGCACAGGGCTGAGTCCAAAGAGAACCTAATTAAAACAAAGAAGTAATGTACTTGGAAATACAGAGCAATCTGTCATTACTGAGCAAGCCCTTGTGTTGCATTGCTGAGTCACCCACAGGTTTGCACAGCAGCAGATGACATTTCTGAGGTCTGTATCTTGCTTGATGATGCTCTGTGACAAGGAGAGGAAGGTCCCATGGCACAGAGAGGGTCCCTTTTGAACTGGGAGAACCCTGTTTTCCTATGGGGCTGATGCCCATGCCCGATGACATCCACATCTCTCCCAGTCAATCTCCTTGTCTCTGCTGGAGTTACCCTCTATCTAATAGCCGGATTTACTCCCCCTCAAGTACGAGGTGTTGGCCTGGGATGTCTGAAGCAAGACTATATGCAGCACTGGAATTTACACTAAGGGGGAACACTTCCCCTTAAGAATCAAAGGGCTGTGTTACTCTTTCCCTGGCTTCCAGTCCCAGGAGAAACTATAAGCAAATAGTGAAACACTTGAAATAGTTTGAAGTACCTTTCACAGGAATCTTAGTGTCTCACAGTGAGACTAGGCAAACAGGGTTATCACTGGTCCATGCAGCTCCTGCCCTGCCTGTGCTAAAGCCCAGGTGTATTTCCTAGCTGAAGTACCAACTTCAACTTGGTTCCTATTAAGAATAGCATTTTTAAAAGCACTTATTTCTGTTTAAAACCCACTGCTATTGAAGGCAAAGGCACAGCTGCCATCCACTCTTACGAGCAGAGATAAGTAACGTCAGATGATGCTAACCTGGATGGTGCAGCATGTTTCGTCTCCGTGTGGACTGAGTATCCCACTTCAGAAATGTAAAACTACTCTTTCTTCCTCTGAAATGTGCCAAACATCTGATCTAATACATCAGGGGGTTCTGAAATAATGAGGTACATCAGAAAGTTGGAAGCTCCGGGCTTTTCACCTCTGAGCCAACCATCACTTCAGATATAGCTTTTCCTTACTATTTCAGGCATTCTATGCTCCTTAAAAAATAAGGTTTACTGTGCAGTTGGCTGTGATTCTTCTTCATTCTTATCAATATTTCTCTACTGTGCTTTCTCTTTTATTTTCCTGGTGCTGTTAAAATGCATCATTTTCCAGCATGTCATTGCATCCTCCATTTAAAAAAAGGTAACCAGAACAAACTGATCACATAGGTCTCACTTTAAAACAGTACAGATGTTGTTTTTCAAGCCAGTCTAATTCCCTCCTTTGGGTCTTTCCCAGTAGTTCCTAACCAGCTTTCTTCATGCAGTCTTTTGTGCCTGGTGTTTGGGCAGGAGAACCCAGGGCAGAAGGAGATGCTTCAAACTAAGGTGCAAACCAACAGATGAAAACTTAGTCCAGTGAGGCACATGCTCCTTCAGAGCTGCAAAACACTTATATCCAGACCACAGTATAGCAGCTCACAAGCTTCTACTTGTCCCCACATGGCACCTTTGCTGGATCAGACCCAGGATACTCAGCATTTTACAGTGCTGCTTTTCCTGCCAATGCTGGAGACATTGGACATGCATCAAGGACAGCTGGCTGTGAGTTTCCTGAAGGTATAAAACATTAATGTCATATGGTGGTTCGTGAGGAATTAGTCCAAGTTCTGCACTGAAGGCTTGATATAAGTTGTTCTGGGATCACATTTACCTCTGAGGACTGATAACTTTAGCATCTTTCACATGCTTTGGACAAATCAGTCTCTAGTTTGTTGTAGGTAAGAGCGTAGCTCTGTGAATTAGAATGTTGAAACCATGGCCAAGTCTAGGGGTTCCACAGGAAGAGGGTAGTAATCTTGAAGAACAACATGCCTCCACTAGGAACTTCTGTGTGCCTAAAAGCCCTACTTTAAATATATGATACACTCCTTAGAAAGGAAGCTGGTTTTTTCCCTTGCAACTTGATGGGTTTGGGGTTTTGACCTCTCTTTGAAAGCAGTAATGGGCTCCATGAGCAAAGCACGCAGTGTGAAGAAGCATCCTCTGGAAACCTGAATTTCGGTTTCACCAAAATTCACCTCCAATCAAGTGGTCGAATTCATGCCTTGGGAACCAGCAATCCTTTTGACCACCTTAAAATGGTATCCATAAGGGAGAAAACCCAGAACAGTTCATTCAAAGCAAAGCTAATTGCTGCTCGGGAGCTGCTGTTAGATTCCCCCAGCAGCCTAGAGGAGGAGCACAGGATAGAGTTTCAATACAAATGTGGCAAGATTTTGTCAGTAATTAGAAGTCACTTAGGAGTTTCTGGGAGGCCCTTTGCCCACCCTTAGCTACTATTGCACTGTATTTTTGCAGATATTTAGGGTAAACACTTAAATAACCATACTCAGCAGTTACTGTCACCCAATATGTTGCTTGTTACACCAATGTTTTGAAACTATTTGCTAAGAAAGAGAAGTGTTTAAGCAGGTTGACACCATGGCTAATCTGGGGCAGGACAGCTGTACAGCACATTCCTCATGAGAAAGCAGGGTAATAACTCTACAAAGTTTAATACATCCCCATGCTGGTAGTAAACTGATTGTAGGTAATGGGCTGAAGAAGCCCCAAGAACATAGATAAAGAATGCATGTTCATCTTGCCTTAATAAAACCAAAAGCCACTTGTGAATACCCAAAAATAATGGTAGAGATGGAAAACCTTGGGGAATCTCCCGAGCAGAATCCAAGGGAGAGAGGTCTCAGGGTTCTGTAATCCACTCCTGCTCGATTTCCTCTCTGTATATTGAAGAACAGCTCTATTTTCAACATAGCTGGCCAATCAATCCCAGGTTTCATACCTGTTTTATCCCTCCTACTTGGCAGGAGCAGAAAGGCTTCTGCAACAGCAAGAGTTCCTTCTCATTTTAGCAGCCAAACTTTCTTTTTGTGTTTCATGCCTTTTTACCACTTAGGGAACCCTCTGGCAACTACTTCCTATCCATCCCTTGCTGCACACACAGATCTCTTTTCTGTTTCTCTTTCATGACTCCTACTGCATCATTTTTAACTAGCGAGCTGAAATAATCACAGTCTTCCAACACTCTATATTTTAGCCTTATTTTCATACCATATTTACTTTTTATGCTTGAAAGATAAAGTTCAAACTCAAATTGACAATTTGTGTTGCTCCAGTGCAGTGAGACCAATCTGTTGCAAAGAGGGAAAGGAGCAAAGCTTGAAGGGTACTGGGATGGTCCTGCCCAGGAGGGAAATGACCTGGCCACCCAAAAGTCATTATGAATGCCAATTTCCTTAAGTACCACCAAGGGCTACATTTATTACTGCCAATGGAAAATGGCATAGGAAATAACCAGCTGTTGGCAGCCACTCCATGAGCAGCATGACCAATCGCCATGGGAATCCAGGACACAAGCAAGACCAGCTGGGCATCTTAATCCTCTCTGCTGAATAGTTTGAATATTTAAGCTGACTTGAGAGTGAGAGCAGCAACCAGCAAAACCACTGAGCTTTCCTGCCTTAGTCCTAAACAAGGAATGGACAATATTATCTCACCCAGAAGGCTGGGAACAGGATGCTTGAGAGACCTAGTGGCAATTGAAATCCATGAAGTTGCATCAGGAAGGAACTGACCCCAGGGATGTGCTTTGGCACAGATGCTCCAGATGAAGCTAATAATTCCTCACCAGATTGTTTTATCAGCCCAGGCAAACTTAAGCACAGATGTACAGACCTACAACAACAGGGGAACTTGTGGCTTTCCATGATAAAACACCACAGCACACTGGGAAGCATGGCTGTATGACATGTTAAAAGTTATTCCTGGCAAGCAGGTGATTGGGAAAGTAAGAAGTGTAACCTCAATACTGGTCATGGTCACCAATACCTTTTTATTGGGGCACTAAGTGTTTGCCTGATATTTGCTGGTTGTTTTATAGATTATGAGGCCAAGCTGCTAAACTGAAGGTAACTACAGCAAGGTCTGGGTCTAAAAGAAGGATACTGTTGCGTATAGCGATAGACTGGACTTGTGGAGGGCGCAAATAGCAACCCTCTCCCAAAGACCTGCCCTTCCTGTAAGATAATAATCACAGAAAGCAAAATTAGAAATGCAATAATTTGGGGTTGAAACTTTAAGGTCCCTTCCAACCCAAACCATTCTGTGAATTGGAAGAGCTATCTAAAAATGTTATCTAAACCTGCCTTGTATGGCATCACATACCCTCACAGAGGGAAGGAAAGGGAGGAACTGATTTCCAAATGCAACAGCTTTAGAGAGGGAAGGGAGGCAGAAAGGCAAATAACTACACTGTCGAGTGATCTACCCCCTTGTGAGCATGCGTGTCCCTCGAGGACATTTTGTACTGTGCACTGATCAGATATGAGAGGATTTTGCTTGGAAGCAAAAGCCATTGAAGGATTTTGATAGACGGACATTGTAAAATGCTAGTGATAGTAAGAGTGGTATTTGTCGTCAGTTTCAAGTATGCAGCATCTTTACACAACTAAATAAATTACTCCATTATTAATATTTTTACAGCTAGATAAATATTTTAATCCCTGTTTACTGCCAGTAACATTAACTAACTGCTTTATGTAATCCTTTTATAAATCTTACTTGTAATACATTATATCTGATACAAATTCTGAGCTTGCCACTGGTACTTCCAGCCTGCCACATCAGTCCTATTGCTGATCTTCTGAAGTCTCCTCCAAGTGACGTTGTAGCCTGAGTCTGGAGCAAGAATTGAAGCCAGAGATACTGCCAAGAGCAGACAGGAAGCAGTTTGCAGAGGGGCCTCTCACTGTACATCAACTGAGCGCACAGAGCTTTTGGAAAGGTGTTTTGCCAACTGCAACTGCGTAAAAGAGTCTAAGAATTGGCAGTTTCCTAAAGAACTTTCCCTGGATTTTTTCAGTGGAATCTGGATTTCTTTAAAAGCAGTGAGCATAAGAATCTGTATATGTATATATATAAGTAAACATAGAATCATAGAATGGTTTGAGTTGCAAAGGACCTTAAGATCATCCAGTTCCAAACGCCTGACGTGGACAGGGATGCCTCACACTAGACCATGTTGGCCAAGTCTCTGTCCAACCTGGCCTTGAGCACTGCCAGGGATGGAGCATTTACCACTTCTTTGGGCAATCTGTTCCATATACTCATATATAAGCAAACATCTTCCTGTTTCTTCAAGCAGGTGTATCCACAGCACCAGTTAGGGATAACGGCAGTAGATGACATCACGGGTTACAGTTACACAGCTTCACAGCCCAGGACTGTGAGGACAAGCTCGTATCTCTATCACCATTACAGCATAGGTAATTGAAGAGTTCAGTGCTTTTCACAGCATGCTCAAATAGCACTGGATAACAAAGAGCTGTAACTTTGTGCAAGGATGTAAAGCTCCAGAATTGGTTTTAATCACTTCTCCTTGCCCCCAACTGGGTGCAACTGCTCTGCAGCATGCAAGCTAAGGGTTACACAGTTGGTAAAATGAAGAGGTTCTTCAACAAGCACAGAGCACCTGAAAGCAGCTGAAACCTCCAGGCTCCAAAAGCATCATATCCTCAGCTCCAAAGACCATTATTCCTGGGAGCAGCAATGTTCCTGAAAAGCCACCAGCAGATATTCATTTGGGCTCCTCTATTTTCAGGGGACTGTTTGTGCCCTTCCCACACACAAGCTGAGCTGGACCCGTCTCGGAATATTGCCTTCACTTGTGACACCTTTTCTGCTCCCAAGCCCATGTTTCTGTAGGTATTAGAGACCTTGAAGATGTCTTGGAAGAAGTAAAAATGGAGGTTTTGGGGCTCTTCATTAGCTACCAGAACATCACACACCGCTTACACAAGATGGTGGGCAGCCCCCTTAGCATTCCATTTCATTGGCTTAAACGCCCCTTTCTGGGGCTGAAAAGGGTCAGAAACTCATGGTAACAACCAATCTGGGTTGCAGAGTCTCTCTATACTCAGGACAGCATTAGTCTCATGGTCAAACTCCATCTCACCTGGAAGGAATGGGATTTGCAAGTCACTGATGCTGTAAATTCACAGTATCTCAGTTCTCCCATGTACTGGCCAAGGATGTCACAAGCATATGCTGCTTTTAGCTGTATAACAAGAAAGAGTAAAAGTGCATGAGCTTTTCATGCAAGTTTTATTTGAGACATTATGACAGTATTGCTTTTAGTGAATATAGAACTAGAAAAGTGTTTGAGAACTACCATGTTCTACTATGTGTTTGGAAGCAAAGTGGATGAGAGTATCTGTTTGTTATCTGCTTTGTTATCCTGAGTAGATTTAGACCTGTATCTTTCAGACTGTTCAACTATGATGGATACAATTCTCCAAGCGGCTCTTTGAAGCCAGCAGGAGCTTTTCCTGTGATGCCAGGAAGCACATTTGCTCCCTAATGCTCCAGCCAGGTGGCTCAGAGGACACTGGTGCTACTGGAAGAGTCCCTCTGGCACAGCTACCTTATGGATCAGAGACTGAGTGAATGCAAAATGCCAAAAGACTGTAAAAATAACACTGAACTAACAAGCCATTGGCAGTACCTGTCAAGAAAAGAATATTAATCTTTAACATAAATGTCTCTAAAGACAAAATATTTCAGTTACACAAGAAACAAGAAAATATGAGAATTTTCTGTCACACTTGGATGCTTCACTTACCACAGTGATGAATCAAAATAATTGCCTGGTCCAGCATTTAGCATGACACTAAATACAGTGCTGGATCTATTGATCCTTTACATGAACAGCTCTTTGAGCCTCACACGAGTGCCTTCCTGCATCTGCTTGCTTCTTGCATTTTAAACCAAAGGAAGGAAACACATTTAAATGTCATATTCTGCCAGGAAAGCTGCTTCTCTGTGCACTTGCTTTGTTCATCTTTGTCATGACAAGTACTCAGGTTGGGTTTCTCCCATCATTTCAGTTACTGGTGGTTGCAATTTCCAATGAGGTTGAATGGAAAGACTGTAAAATTATCCAATGCCCCCAGAAAGCTTCAGAGAGTTAGTAACTGGCAAGCCAGCACTGAATCCTCTCAGCTCAGAGTTTTCCTGTTAGAAAATGTGCTCCTATAGGACCTTTTTTGTCCAGTTTCAATCAAACCCTGACATGCTTCTGCTCTGCTCAGTCCCAGCAGCGGTGTCTGCACAGGCAACGCTCCAGCCAAGCATCCCAAGTGTTGACATGATTTGGGTCCTCATCCCAAGCTCCAGCGAGCACCGTGGTGTGATGCTCCTGGTTTCCCTCCTTCTGTACTGTGAAGGCCTCATGGCATTTTAAATGTCTGAGCAGAGAGGGATGTTTCTGAGAGTGGAGTTTTTGATACCTTAGGACCTCATCAAAAGGAAGAGATGAAAGTAAAATGACCTCTGAAAGCTTTGATTTTCCAGGTGAAATTTCCATAGCAATCACAGAGGGAGAAGAACTGCTGTATTTGAAAAGCTGATTTGGGGATAATTAAAAGCATTGTCAAGTAAACACAATGAGAAGTGGGCAAATCTATGCAGAGAGGATTTCAAAATTCAGAAATTCAGAGCCAGAGTAATGTGCCTGTAACAGCACTGCAAGAGAGGAGAGGATAAATTACATGAACAGGGAATGACATTGTGCAGCTGTACAGGCGTCACCCCAGATATCTTATAAAGGACTTAAAACCCAGCCAGATAATGTTCATGCTTTAATTTGTATCCAGCTCTGAATTTAAAATACCTCTGTCTCAGAAATAAAATTAAAGGATTTCAGAGGCACAGTTTGATTCACAGAACTAATGAGATAAAGCTCCTCACTGTAAAAACCACAATGCATTACATCAATGGGCAAATTTCCTTTCAAGAATTTGATATCAAATCAAGATTTGACCCTCCCATGAACTTCATGGGTTGGAAACATCTCAGCTGGCTTTCTCTGGAAACACAGGTCCAGCTGTGTCAAAAGGGAAAAGCCATCATCCAGACCAAGCAAGAGCACAGGGCTTGCTTGGGAATTGCTTCGGAAGTCAGAGAGACATCTCATTGCTGTATTAGATGTTGGTTCCAACACTAGATCTTCCCCAAAACCTCATGTTTCTCTTCTTACACATTCCCTGCCACCTCTGGTGTTGCTGCCTCTGTTCATTCCCTACCTGCAAACACCCCTTCGCTCCCCTCAAGTCAGCTGTGTGCACGTGCAGCAGCCTCACAAAGAAGTTTATGGATCATCTGCAGCTCTCAGTAGCACTGGTGACATCTGTGTCCTCCCAAGCCATCAGTAACAGATGGGATGGCCTCTGCCGCCACAGCTGCTTCAGAAAAACAGTGATGGAATTCAGTCTCACAGACCAGAACTGAAGGGAAACAATAGATAAATGTAGATGTCTGAAGCCCAGGTGCAAGGGACAGGGTGAAAGATGATGCTGCTGGCAAGGAAACCATGAAGCAAGAGGGATTCTCAGCAACATCCATTCTGTTCCTTGCAGCCCCCCTGCTCCTTTCCAATTACGACAGCACAACATCGGTTTCTGGGCATTACTCCATGGGATGAGAAAGCTGTGAAAGACTGATGCAAGAAAAATCTGTTACTTTAACACGGTGTGCTAATGGCATCCATCCGCTGTACTCCCACCAATCCAGCGACGGGGCTGGCAGATGCTGAGCTCCAGGGTCCTTTCTAAACCCTCCAGCACAGACACATCCTCAGCACTTCGGGTGAAGGGAATCTACCCAGAAACCCCTCCACTAATAGCTCTCAATCACAAAGTGACTCCAGCAGCCCTCTTGCATCAAGACATGGGAAGCTATGGCCAACCCTTCCATGACACCAGGGGGTGTGGGTGTCCTGGGACCTCCTATTCCCCCAGCACTGCAGTGGGCAAGATGAAGGAGCATCCCAGTGATAAAACAGTCTCATCATGACAGCAACCGGGCTGTCTGGTGGGCACAGCAGCCCAGTGCTCCAGAGGCAGCAGGTTCAATAGCCCCCCCCTATAATATATAATACATTATAATGCTATAATAAAACTTCATTCTTTGCTATAACCCAAAAAAAGTGAGGAGACTTTTTAATATAGATTACAGAGCCCCCAGGTTAACAGAGATTAACAGCAGAGGGGTTTATTAAGCGTGAATCATTTCCTACTTGCTGTCCACAAACACATTAGAGTGTGCTTTTCTTTTTTGTAAGCCAAATGTGTAACTGGCATTATTAGTTTCCTCCTCCTCTCTCCCTCTCCTTTAGTTTTTAATTAGAGCATAGAGGGGGAAAACGCATATTTGAGATGAAGAAGAACTGGGGAGGGAGAATAATAATTCTGAGTGCTTCAATTATTCCTGCACAAGATGAGCCAGATTTCTGTAAGAGCTCAGCCTCCACAGTCGGCACCGGATCTGAGCTGAGGACAGCACTTGGTGTGCTCTGCAGGGCTGAAGCATTCCGGAGATCCATCCTTTATCAAAGTGTAGAATGAGTGCAGGGCTCTGTCTTGGTTTGGCCCCAGGTATCGAGCCCATCAGCCTCACCTGGAAACTATGTCTCTGGAAAAGGAAAACTTTCCAAGAGCAAAGAGCTGCTTTAGGTTCACTGCCCCCGTCTTTGCAACTTCTTATGGTGAGTGGTACCTTCATGTTCTGAGGGGAACCATCCTCCAACCTCATGTGTCTATCACCTTCAGAAACTCTTCTTGAGGTGGATGGATCTGTTTGCTCATGTTATTTGCTCTCTCCTGAACCTTCCTTTTTCTCCTTCCTCTCAGTACTCTTTCAAGGCTCCATCTCCCAAACTAATCTCTCATTGCCTTACCCAACATGGGTACAACCAACCTTGCTGCTGACAGGGCACACACACATGCCCCTGGTCTCTTGTTCCAAGCTGAACTGCACTCATTGGACTATATCATAAAATTACATGCACAGACCTTGGGCCAGGGGCTTTCTCCATCTCCTTCTTCTTTCATCTCTAGTTTTGGAAAAATCTGAGATTAGAGCTGGGAAAGCTCCAATGACCTTTTGGAAACCTCTTTAGTTTTCATCATTCAACAAAAGCTTAAGGAATGTTTTTGTGCAGGAATGCACTGAACTGTAATTATTATTCCTGAATAAATAGTATTTACAAAACACTGTCACATGTGTATCTATGGAAACCACGAGACACAAATGCCATGTCCCCGCAGCTCCAACAGTTAATTCCATATCATTTCACCAATATATTCATTCAAGCAATTCAAATACTTAATTCCAGCTTGGTTTCATTGCTAAACATGGCTTTATGACAAACACGTTTTTACAAAGCAGGTGTTATACTGACAATCGCTTTCAACCTGATCTCATAACCAGCAAGTTTTTCCAGCAGTGCGTTTGCAAAGCAGTGAGGAACATGCTGAGAAGGTCTGGGACAGTTCTGATGCTTACTGTAATGCAGGAGCAGATGGGGATGATACTTCCAGAACTGCAGAAGAAAGTTAAGAGTGCAAAGCACTAACCACTCCAGCTCCGTTAGTGTCCCAGGCAAGACCAGCCCCTCTGTCACCTCTGGGAGGCAACCAGAAGATGGAGTGGTGATGAGCACACTCTTCTTATGACCTTTCCAGTGTCTTAAAGCAAGCGGGTCAGTTGTGCTCAAGACTTACACTTGACAAATGAATTTGTCTTGGCTGTGGATTCAGTTACACACAGCTCAAGCCATCTCAGGGCCTGTCTTTAATTAAATATAAGTGAATATGGACATGGATTAGAGAAAGCTCCAAGAAAGAGGAGAACTCATAGTGCTGTCACAAGTTGAAGCCTCTCCCTATTTTGCAAAAGCCTGAACACTGTTAATCCTCTTAAATACAAGCTACAGACTCTTCTGAGGCAACACGCTTGCAGGAGGTGGTTTATCTCGAGCACATAATTCATTTTAAATGGAATTAGCTCTTTCCCACAGAGAGTGCTGCAGCTGCTCCCGCCTACCAATACCTGTGCACACCACGTCTCACTAGGGAAGGGGAGGATGTTACCCGGAGATGTGCTGTCAGCTGCATTTCATACCTCATTCTTCCCCTACCATTATAAGGCCCACTGGGAAATCTGCTGGTGGAACCCCAGGGTAACAGGTTTACACCAAGTTGGTTGATTTTAAATCGGAGAACTCACAATATACTCCATTGAGCTTTAGGGAAGGGGCTGAGGGTTACGAAGAATAGGTGTAGTCACCTTAACCAGAAAACCAAGAAATGTTTTCCTCTGGTTGCTCCCTTGTTACCTGCAGAAGAGGCACCTCCAGTCAGGGAGCAACAGGAACAGCTTTTTCCTGTACAGAATCAAGCACCCAGTCATACTACAGGGAAGAAACTGTGAGCAAGAAGGGAGGGAAAAGGTGGCTATCACCAGACTATGCAGCTTGCTCACTTTCCTGGCTGTCAGAGTAATGGAGACATCTGACTTTAAAACATAATAAGGAAAAGAACACAGCATACACTATTCCCTGGAAACCAATAACTTGCATCCTCTATCTATTATATGCAAGCTCCGTATGACAGAAAAGCTTAATGTCAGAGCTTCAGAAAAGACCTTTTCCCCAGCGCAGATACAAGAAAGCAGAAGCAGGATTTCTGCTAACTCCAACCAGACTTGAAAGTGTCCCCAGGCTGCTGACAGCTCCCAGATATTCCCAAAGAAGAGTCAGTTTTGCTTCTTCGGGAGCGAGCCTGTGAAATCTGGCTCTTGCTTTCATCACCTTCAAACAGAACTGGTTCTTGTATCAGCACGAGTGTGCCGTGACATTTTGGGATGTGATGCCAGCACAAAGCCGTAGGGTACTTCCAATATAGGTAAAACACTTCATGTGCAGAGCTGGAACGTGCCAAGAGAAAAAGCAAGGGTCTGCTGACATCCCTTCCTCAGCTTGGTGCTGTAGGGAAGAAGGGAAGGGATCGGTTAGTCCTTCCCTTCATTTCCAGTTATTACTTTACATCAAAGATCTACTTTTAAAGACAGTTTCCTGCTTTAGAAAGCAAAAAACTCAACCAGTGATCTGCTACCTCCTCTAAAACCCGCTCAAGATTGAGTCTGATGGTCCTGTGGGAAGTTCATGTGCTTCACAGTAATGACATTCAGGGATGCAGCACAGCAAACACCGGGAGCACTTCAGTAAACAGGGCTGATTTGTTCCCCTGCATCTGTGCAGCCAAGCGAGAGGAAGGCTAAGCTTCAGAAGATGGTAGGAGATACCATCCCTTGGATGTTTATTGTCCCAATCCAATTCCACTCATCCATTTGATTTGCAAATGGACAAAGCCTGCACAATTTGTAAATTGGCAGAGTTTGCCCAGCAAAAGTAAATGCCCTCATTTTGTGTAATAAAAGGCTTAAAAGCACACGAGCAAAATGTGATGCAATAGGGAGACCTATAAATCCCAGTCACTACTGACGTGCAAAGTGCTTAGAAAGTTAGAAGTCTCTGCAACTTTTGATAGACAAAAAGTCATTCATCTTATCATTAAAGTCTAATGAGGATGGTGGCAACTTCAAAAATGCCAGAGCACAAACATGGTCTTGACATGCTATTCTTTGAAGATAGCTTTTGATGCTTTTCTAAACAGAATAATTCCTCCGCAGAGTATTTGATGTTGATGTGCAAAACACAACCGTGACATTGAGTAGAGTCTCAGCGTTAAGAAGAATCCCCACTACCTGTGACCTTCTGATATTCCATAGGTGATTGAAGAGCACAAAAGCAAGCACTCAACTCTCCCCACCCCATCCTTCAGCCACAGAACTTCTTCTAAGCCTTGATACCTGATCACATACATTCAACCTCCAGTCTACTTCCACAGTGGAGCATACATTTAAATCTTGCTCTCCTGCACTGCTTTTATTCCAGGATGGTCGATTCATTATAGCACAACCATAGAATGGAGGAACATGATTTCCTGCATGATCTCAGACACACTCCAGGGCCTCACTAGTTATACAGGCAGAGCCAACACTGGCTGGAATATCAAAGAATGGTTATTATTGGTTTTGTAAGCATTTGGTTTGCCCAGCATGGGCGGTGGGGCCTGCCAATGCATTTGCTGGCTGTGTCTCATGGGAAAATGTTGCATATGGCATATTCTGATTTGAATACCTTAATGGCAAGGACTAGGTTCCTTTTCCAGTTACAGGATGGGCTTTTCAAGGCAACTTCTTTTCACCTAAGGCCCCCAAGCTCCCTTTGGAGAAGCAGGGAATCACACGCAGCACCCCCAATCCCCAAAGCATGGCACTAAGCACAGGGAAGGCACTGCTCCAACACAGAATTGCTGGGAGGCTCTGGAAAGGAAGGACTCAGACTGCATTATTTCTAGCTCAAGTCTAAGCAATAGGAGTCCGTATCCTGCCGCCCCTCCAAGGATGGAGGTGAACATTCCCTGCTGAGTATCGCCACCTGCAGCACAGCCCGGCCACAGCTCCAGGGCTGCCCGGGAGGGATGCCGGACACGACAGCTCCAGGAGCAGCAGGCTTGATGGATGGCCCTCTCCGCTGCTCTGGCCTCTGTGCCACCACACTGGAGACAAGAACAGTGATCTCATGTTATATATGCGATGACTCAGCTGCTCAGACTAACCCAGTCCCACGCTATCAACACTGCAGGTTGAGCATCTTCGCCAGCACTGTAATAGATGATGGCAGTGCTGCATTTGCATCCTTCAGGACCACAGGGGTAGTGCAAGACCCAAAACTTTGCACACAGTGCAAGTGAGTGACTATTTCCGGAATGGAATTTAAAACTAAGTTCTGCAAAGTGTGTAAAGGGGATCTTCTAATGGATTTCTGCAAAAGAAACCCAGAGGACTTTCTCAGAGGAAATAGCAGTTACCTGACATCACATGCGGACTACACTGCATACTAAGTGACTCAATGAATGGTATGGGATGGAAGGGACCATAAAGCTCATTGAGTCCTAACACCGTGACAGGGCAGGGACCCCTTCCATAGAGCACGGTGCTCCGAGCCCTGTGTCCAACCTGGCCTTGAGCACTGCAGGGATGGGGCAGCCACAGCTCCTCTGGGCACCCTG
>JAOEHX010062537.1:5808-18359 GCA_025448015.1 Bolborhynchus lineola | reverse complement strand
GCGCCTTGGCAGCGTTAAAGCAAGATCATGCATGCTGCTGCTGCCCTGCTGCTGCTTGTGGCTGAGGAAGCTTTAGTCACCTCCCCAAAGTTGGTCACTGTTTTCTGCAGCATCCCAGGAAAGCAGCTGAAACTAGCTTGTTCCGGACCCCAAACAGCAGTAGTAGCTGAGAAAAAACAAGAGTAAATGGACAGAGGGCAAGAAGGGAACTTTTGTTTCCTTCCCTATCCAAACAAGTTGTTACTCATTCTGTATGAACACTGTTGGTTTTGGTTACTACAGATAGTCCAAGGAGGAGAAAGGAAAGAATTGCTCCGGTAGAATCTAAGTGTGAATCTTACCTAAAATTTAACAAGACCATATGAATAGCCCTTATGGAAGTGACAACTTAGTCTGAGGGTGAACCCATTAAGCATCCAGCCAAACAGGCACAAAGGGTAGGAAATACCTTCTGAATCTTAGAACATCTGGCTGTAGGTAGCACAAGAGGCTTTGCGTGTGAATCAAATCCATTTTTAAAGACCTCTGTGCATTGCAGGATACTCCTTTTTTTCAGAGATGAAGCAGTAGAAGTCTCAGGATTCTTTGGAATTGCTGCAGGAATCCAGGATGCTGAGGACTCATGACCCCCGCAGGTTGTGCTTTTCAGTGTGAGGTAATACTTCCAGCCAGCACTTGCTCCTGTGCAGTGATTGCATCACTTATAGCAGAGCAGGCAATGATTCAGTTCCTGAGTCCTCACAGTTCACAGCTGTGTTTTGTACCTTAAGCCACAACTGATTCCAGTCTCTGAGCATGCTACACTGAGAGCTGCAGTGGCCAAAGCCTCTGCAGTCTGCGTGGGACTGGCTGCAACAGCTGAAGAGAGAACCTCTCTTGCTGCTTTATACCTGACCTCTTCTGCTGCTGCAACTCAGCCTGAAACTG
This sequence comes from Bolborhynchus lineola, assembly GCA_025448015.1. Classification (NCBI taxonomy): domain Eukaryota; kingdom Metazoa; phylum Chordata; class Aves; order Psittaciformes; family Psittacidae; genus Bolborhynchus; species Bolborhynchus lineola. The sequence goes on along the minus strand of JAOEHX010062537.1, from coordinate 17,432 downwards.
CTTGTGAATCAGAGCCCTAAATTCAAATCAAAAGAAACCTGGGGTTTTAACTTGGTGCCTCTTCATTGATGGTTAGAACAAAAGTGAAATCTGTTTTATTCCTTGGTTTTTCTGCTTCTGTCCCATGGGGAGCAACTTCTCTGGAAAATTTCTGCTGATTTTGCTAATAGAAGGTATTTCCCTCTTCCTGCAGGCAAAACAGCAAGGTATCCCTGCTGAACAAGTTGGCGAAAGTGTTGCTGTCCCCTACAGTGTTAAATTAACATAACCAGGTGAACAGTTTTGAACACTTGGTATGGCTTTGGGGACACCAGCAAAAGTTGGTTGCCCTCTGTTCTATTTAGTGAGCTTGTTTTCCTTCTGCCGTCAAAAACGTGGGCCTGAGGGGCTCTGCTAAGAGGGTCCTTGTTTATGACCAAGGTACAGTAGGATGTAAGCCAATGCTCTACTGCAGTTCTCTGAATTTGCAGTTTGTCACTGTTGGTATTGAGTTGGCTGTCTTCAAGGTAGCAGCAAAAAGTAATCTGATGACACTTGTGCTGCACACTTTTGAAACAGTACATCATGCCAGGACCTGCCTTTTGTCTTGTCAGAAAGCAAATCTTGCAGTTCCCCTCAGGTGTATGAGAGATGCATTAGCTCCTCTTTCAGGTGGGGATTCTAGGCAGAGAGCTGGACTGATGTAAAGCCTGGAATTAGAACCCATACTTCCTTCGCCAGGGTTCAGACCCTTTGCCACTGCAGTCCTTGGGTTATCTTTACAGCAGTACTTTTAGGTAGTGTCATGGTGTGCCAACCTTTCCTTTAACTGAAAGTGGAGTAGAGTTGACAAACAAGAAGGACTGGAAGGGACAGGAGCAATGAAGTCAGAGTAGTTTGGCACTGCAGTTGTGTTTTGGCACACTGATCAGGGAAACTGACATTGTACTGAGCAGGAAGTAACTCTGTGGGACAGGATGCTGAACGAAGTGGTTTTCTTTTTTGTAAGGCCTCACTTTTCTTATTTCATTGCCCTCCATATTTTGGCAGAGCTTTACAAACTAGTGCTTGTGTGCTGCTTCCCTTGGTGGACTGTCTAGTCCCCTGGCTAGCTATCCATCATTTTCCTTTCCCAGCAATGTGGCTGGGAGCTGTTGTTTCAAGTGGGTTCCTGTTTCATCCTGGATAACGAAATTGCTTGTAAGCTGTGGGATATCAATGGAAGATTGGCAAGAAGTATTATAAACACTTTCCTTCAGTGCCAGTGCCTTAAGGAAATGAAGGAAATGCCCTCCAAATGCAGCAATGGCCAGAGAAGTGACTGTGAGAAAAGAGCCTTGTGTCCTACCTACATAAACTGGTGTCAGTTTATGCAGGATTGCACTCCATATGTTACTCTGGCTTGCTAAAATGAGCCCACATGGCACAGCTCTCCCGGCTGTGGAAGAGGCAGCTGGTTTGCATGCACCATCAGCCACAGGTCCAGGTTCTCCTTATCTCTGTGTTGTCTTCAGGACCCACAGATGTGAGGCTAGGCAGTAAGTCAGGCAAAACAGAGCTAGACTGATCCAGTAGCAATCCTGCAGCACTGGTTTCAGGTCAGAACCAGATGCTTTGCTAGAAATATTTAAGAAGTATTTAACATGTGGCCCAGGGTGTTTCTGTGAGAAGAAATCCCGGAGAGAGGGTCAGGATACTGGTGAACTATCACTACTTCATCTAATCTGGTTATTGGGCTTTTCAGTACTTAAAAGGGGGCTTGTAAGAAAGATGGGGACAAACTTTTTAGCAGGGCCTATTGCAGTGGGACAAGGAGTGATGGTTTTAAACTGAAAGGGGAGATTCAGGCTAGGTATAGGGAGGAATTTTTTTGCAATGAGGATGGTGAAGCTCTGGAGCAGGTTGCCCAGAGAGGTGGTAGATGCTCCATCACTGGAAACATTCAAGGCCAGGTTGGATAGAGCTGTGAGCAACCTTATCTAGTTGAAGATGTCTGCTCATTGCGGGGACATCATTGGGCTAAATGACCTTTAAAGGTCCCTTTCAATCTAAACCAGTGTGTTTCTGTGATTCATTCCATTACCTCATCCACAAGAGGGAGCTGGAGGGGAATTTAAGGACCAGGATTTGTCACTGTTTTTTTTAGGGAATTGGGTTGCCACAAAGTAACTGTTAACACAGTTAACGGCACCAAGGGACTCTGAGATCTCGAAGACAGGAATCATTGGCTCACCAAGAAGTTACCCATGGACCCTACCTCCTTTTGGCTTTTTACTGGGAGCTGTGTGTTATGGCAAGAAGCACCACAATCTAATGTGTATAGCTAGGAGCATCCTGCAGCATCCAATATCGAGTGCCAGAGTATAATGAAGCATTGATTAACTCTTCTCTGCAGCACAATGTGCCTTTACGTACTGCCATCCTGAAATTATTGATTAGCCTGGGGTCTGGCTGATCTTGTGCTGAGAGCTATTCTTGTGCACAAGCATCAATTCAGAGTCTTCTTGCTCTTTGGGAACAAGGGCCACCTCGCTTTCATAGACACTGATATTTTTGTACCATCTGCAGCAGCGTGCAGAGCTTTGGTGATCTCATAGGTACCTGCATGCGTTGGAGCCCAGAATGACCTAGCACCTCTTCAGAGCAGAATTTTAATTCCTCATTTCTTAAAACCTTCTAAACCAACAATGATGTCAATGTGCTCTATTGTGCCCCAGCTGTCTCTTGTGCTTTCTTCATCCCTGAATGATCTTTTACTGTTGAAATTGTTTAAATTGTATATAGTGCAGTTGAAGTGTGGCTTCTTTGCTTTTGCCCTAGAGTAGTAATCTTTACTTAGAGATAACTATACATTCCTGTATCTCTGAACTTCTGATACATGTGAAAGACAGCTTCACTTGCCTCTGATGTCAGCACAGATCTGAAATGCAATAGGTATATAAGCACTCTTTGTTACTTATGACTTTGGGATTTTGGAACCCGTTGCTACTGAAGTTACACTTTGTATTCTTTTTCCTGCCCCCAAGCTACAGGTGCAGATTTTCCTGCATTGCACTAAAATGATTCCATCTTTGTTTATGCCAGACCAGAACTTCAGCACAATTAACATGCCCAGAAAATGTTACCTCTGTTTGATGTGTTGGGACAGAAGTTTAGAAATAGTGTGGGTACTCACAGAACATGTGATTCGACAAGAGTCCTCCAGTGAAGACAACAATCTTTGAACTAAGCCAGAGTATGTGATTATTTACATGCTGACAGTTACATGCTTTCATCCAGGTTTTTTCCAGTCATTTGAAATGACAAAAATGTCCTCGTCTCTTACCAGTTTGCTACAGATGTTCCAAAATGCGTTGTTCTAAGATATCCCAGGTTCAGGAATGTCAGTAGCTGGGTGAAGCTTGTAGTGCAGTTTGGTTTCTGCAAAGCTAAAAGAACATGTATAAAATGTCAACGGGGAAAAGTGAATCCTTGGCTTGCATGACCTCTTAGTTACAGCATTTAATGTGTAATTTTGTGCATACCTCAGTGGCTTAGTTTTGCACTTCTAGTATCTCATCAGACTCACATACATGCTGGTTCAGAAGCATAGAATGAAACATAATGGGAAAGGAATTATGTCTTAGTTTAGAGAGAGATTTATTATCCCAGTCCATTTATATTAAATTAAATTGCATTATTACTCTCTCTTCTCTATTGATTACCTTCTCAAGTGTGTCTAAAGTGAGCAATTGCCATGATCTTCCAACTCACTGACATCTGAAAAGAGGGAATTCAGGGAATTCAAACTGCCTCATTTCATGCTCTTTTGCTTAAATGTATTTACAGAATTTTGTGGCTTATTCATCCCTCCCCCCTTGCATTCATCTTTGTATATGTAACTGCCTGATTGCATTGTGTATGATGATAATACTCTGCAATGTGGTTTTCTTCACTGTAGGCTGATGTTTTGCAGCTGACAAATGAATTGGTCAGACTTGTGCAAGAAGGACAGACAATTTCTGGATTATTGCAGCTTCCAAGAGCTTCACTACAAGTAGGTTATCACTCCTTCCAGATTCTTCTACCTGTGCAGTTAAACAGACCTGGATAAGGTTTGTCTGTAATCCACCTCAAAGTGACTCAAAATAACATGGCACCTTGTAATCAGATTATCTTTGTACCATCGTATCCCAAAGTCTTTCTATACTTATGGACAGTAAAACAACAGTAATGCCAAGTGTATGTGCAGGTCTTATTTTACTGGTTTTTATCTCAAGCTTTGAAAATTGATGTAGTTCTGAAAATCTGGAGAAGCACAACGAAGAATTTTTTATTCTGCTTTTTGGTGGGTTGATGTGTCCCTCTATATTAATCAAAATGAGTGTATTTACTCACATTTTAGCTCTGGTGTGTTGGTTATACTTAAGTCCTCTAATATCATGTCCTTGCAGGTGCCATTTCCTGCAGTGAGAGTATCACTGTTGACTTTTTGGAGGCTGGGGGATGGAGTGAGGCCCCTGGGAGCATTCGCTAATCTCTAGGCATTCATGTAACAGAGCAGTTAAAACACATTGTACAGGATACATGCATGAGTACCCTCAGTCACTAAGGGGAGCTGTTTTGTAATGGAAGTGAGTTATGAAAAGTTAAAAATGGAGCTAACATTAACGCCGAGAAAAAAGTAGGATCTTTTTTCTTTTTTCAATCTGGGACTCTCTCTTACATTGAGGTCCCTTTTGTATCAAAAAGCCAGCAGCCCCTTCGCCCTGCAGCAGGAGCTCACGGGGACTCTACCTGGCTTGATGAAGGCCAGGTCTTCCCACTGTTTATTTCACATGACTTTTGGTTTCTGACCTGGTTCCCGTGTGAATAGCTACATGAGTTCATGCCTGGATTTTTTCTTTGCACCTTGTCGAGACATTTATACTGTGAACAGGGAGTGTTGAGCTGCCACCAAGAAAAAAGGAAAATTTAGAAGAATTTCATAGTCACTTTGTACAGGCAGGAATGGAGAAATGTGTCAAAGGAGAGTCAGACCTATGATTGCCTTGAACTACGTGAGAGTGATCAGGCAGAACCTTCCCCATGGAGGAGCACTGGCATGTCATTTTTATGTTGTCTGTATTCATCAACCAAAGGGTTTGCCCTAGGCAGCCAAGTAGCACAGAAAGTATACATAGGCCTCAACCCCTGCATCTCTGCTAGTTCCCTCCTTGTCACCCTGAGAATTATCTGACATGTCATTTCCTGTCATCATCTTTTCTCCTTTGGGGGCACTGAGGCAAATAATTAATTCAGCTGGTTTTAGAAAATGCCATTTTTCCGTGTGGATAAATTAGCCTGGCTGCTGTGTCCCTCTGAGCCATCCAGACTGCTTCACTCAGAGCCCCATGGGCCTTCTGGGCTTGATTTTTTTCATTCTTACTATTTTTCTGAACCTCTTGCATTATCTTTGCTTCTCATTTGTTCACAGCTGATAAATTCAATCTTGCCAGTCATCAGTGCCTGATGTTTTAGTGTCATATACTTCTAGAGCTCTTTGTAGTTTTGTATGTCTGTATTATGTTTCTTTTATGCCCAAGGAAAGCTCTCTTGGCCTCAATTTTAAGGACATAATTCACTAAGACAGTCCTTGCACATACTGTACACCATAGAACCCAGAAGTCAGTTGTTTCTGTCTGTCCTCAGTGTCTTGTGCAGTTCTTGCTTCCATATGATTTGGTTCATTCTCAGTGTCTTAGAAGATGATTTTCAGATTAGCAATGTAAAGAGCTTACATCTCATGAGATCGTGATCTCATGTTTAGAATGACCCACTGACCCCCCAGAGCTGCAGAAGTGCAATGTCTAAGTCTTGCCATCACTCAAAAGGAAAGAGAGCCCAGTTTTCACATGAAGGTCTGTGAAAACTTTGTACATTTGCTGTTCTCCTACAGCTGTGTTCAATGTCTTGGAAGACAGTTTAGCAGGTGGTACTGCTAAAATAGTAGCCTCCCATGATGGAAGTTCACACACAGGATATAAAGAAGAGGAGAGAAAGCAGCAGGCTGGGTAAAGAGGTAGGTAACAGATACGGGAGCTAGAGAGGAGTTCATCTATAGACATCTTTTAGTATCAGCACTGGTTTGTAAAGGCATCATTGAAAAGGCAAAAAGATGGATGGGATTAGGAGCTAGTCTCAAGGTGAGAGAAGCACTTGGTGCAACAGAAGGCTTAGGTCCTGTCAATATAAAGCATGAGGGCTTTGGTAAATGCATGACTATTTTTTTTGCACAGGATCCGTTCCCTGTGCCTATCGAATCAGGTCCAGCGGCTTTAGTGACAGACTCAATTGGGATTGGATTTTGGCCCTGCTAGTCCTGTGGACAGGGGTAGTTGTACCACTGGAAGAGTGGTACTTTTTCAGCAGGGAGCTCTTCAAAATGCACACTTCATCCTGCAGAACCTTGTGAGGAAGGCAGGATAGCAGCCAAAGCCTTGAGCTGGCAGAAACTTTGCTGAGTTTGGTTCTTTTCCCCCACTCCGTTTATGAACTGAGCGTGTCTCATCTGGAGTTGCTCAGAGACAGCAAGCATGGAATCTTACAAAAAATTTCAGGAGGCACATTTCAAAGTAGATATGCATCTTACTAAGCCTGTAGAAGACCAAAGTGTGAGTAAAGTATTGAGAAGACAGTGAAGGTAACTATATTCAAGGAGGTGATGGCAGGTGAGGGTTATGTGGGAGGAAGAGAATGAATTCATATTTAAGGATCTCTCTTTTGACACTTCATGGCTGATCTGTTGTGGCTCTAAGTTTAGAGAATAAAGTTAAGATCTGAGGAGAGGGGAAGCAGATACAGGAAGCACAGTGCATAGAGAATGTGCTACCCTGAAGGATTTAACTCATAGTAGGGAGTTACGGTGCAGCCAGCAGTTGACAGCTTAAGGCAAGCCAGCTAGAGGGATCTGAGTGAACCATCCCCAGGGCAGTAATTCATTAGTGTCACCAGAAAGACAGAACTATGTAAGTCTGTCTTTCAGGTGAAAGAGATGTTATCTTCCAGTAATGAAGGGTTGTGCTGATGAAGAATTCCTGCTACTGACTAAAATTAGCTGCTCTCCAGACTCAGCAATAATGGGCATCTTCTAAGTGCTTGACTATTTATAAATGTTAAGGCAGCCTGTGAGAGTGGGGCTGGCATCAGCCTGATTCTCCTGTTAGCCTGCAGTAAATGAGCAAGCTCTCCCTTGTCCCATTTATGCACAGAGACTGTGTTCTCTGAGGGAGCAGAGGCTGCTTTGTCCCTAGGCAGTGGAGAGGGAGAAAGCTGTAAAAAATGCAGGGGACTGGATCTAGGGCCAACCATCCTGGCATAACACTAAGGTGCTTGGCTGGGAGGTGCACAAAAGAAGGCAGGATCCCTCTCCTCTAGTATTGCTTCCTCACCATGGCTGCAGTAGTTTTGATTCCATGTCTTAGAGTAAAAGGACCAGCTGTTTTCTAGTTCTCCCTTTCTAAGCATTTCTCTCCCCAGTGAATCACTGTAAACAGTGTAGGTAAGAGTACCTTTTCTCACAGCCTCAAAAACACAGTGCTGCACCAGCTACTGAGAAGGAGAAAAAATGACTGCTACTGCTGAACCCATGACACTGAGGAAAACTGGGTTGTTTTATACAGTTAACCCAAGGTAAAATTCTAATAAACATTGAGGTGTTGCTCTTTTAGTGTGAACTGGTGGTTTGAACACATCCGTAGCTCTGCCAGCGTTTAAGCTGACTGCCCTAGCCCATGAGTTACAGACTGTATTAGCAGTCTTGAGCAAAGAACTTATCTGTGGTGTAACACAGTAGTTAAATATTTTGACATGAAATATAAAGAAAGCAGCCACCCTTCAGAGATGTTTTTTCCCCCCTTCCTCTGTTTTCCTACGTTATCTCCTGAGACCCTCCAGCTGCTGAGCTGGTGGCAGTTATAGTGCTTGGACACTCAAGGGCAAGATCCATCTGCCTGCTATATAAAGATGTGTTCTTACACAAGATAATTCTGGGCTTCTCTCAGCAGCAAGCCTGTATAATTTTCCAACTATTTTCTGGCACTGTGTTTGAGTATATTTTGGGTGGGTGATAAAATGGGTTGAAAATCAGATACAAAATTTAATGGAAACTTCCTTTCTCATGTTGTATCTTTCATTAAAAACTTGCAATTTTAAAGGAAAAAATAGTGAGAACAGTGAAAATTCTGTGTCATCCATGTCACAAATCAAGTACAGATTGGTAGGAAAGAGCCAATACAGAAGATCCGTGCTCATCTGAAATCTGTGAATCTGCTTTAGTCAAATAGACGGAAATATCCAGCAGAGTAAACTTCCCCTTCAAGATTCTGGGTGAGCAAATAAGAACTCGTTTGTGCAGAGTAAAATACAGTACCTGACTATAACTGTGACCAGACAAAAGACCTAGATTCATGAGCTTGTTCCTGAGCTGTTTCTCATGAGCTAAATCCACAGTGTCATAAGCTCAGAATGTATGGGAGTATCTCGACTTTCAGCATGTCAAGAATTAGGCCAATATCTGCTTGTTCGTGTGTGTATAAGCACTTGGCACTGAATACATTGCAGTACTCTGAGCTATCCAGTGTAATGGGATTTCCATAATTCTTTTTTAAGTAGACTTCAGAAGTACAGTGTTTAGCTGGTACATCAAATGAGTCTGACTATTTCCTGAAGTTAAGGGCCTGAGGCTGAGCAAACGGAGCATTCTTAGATGCTGTAGCATCACGGAGGAACAATGTAGCTCCAAGAGAGAGTACACAACTGGTACTGAAATGAGGTGTGAAAGAACTGGAAAATAAAATAAAAACCCAGTGTGCCAATTCAAACCATTTGCCTCTGATTCTACATAAGAAGTGTTCATACTAGAACTGTGTTTCATGCTTAGTAACAATGAGGAGTGGTATGACGGGAGAATTAGGAGCCATGAGAAGATTGGATGCGCAGCCATATGTGCCCCTCTCTGTCAGTCTGGCCCTTCTAAGTCACTGCTGGTGCTGTTGGTGGTGTCTCCGGCTTTCTTCATTCCACTTCTCCATGGAGATGGGGTATTTCAGCCACTGCAGAATGGTAACACACACAGGCCAAGTTTGTTGATGGGGGTAAAGTGATATATTTGCTAATCAAACAAAATTGATTAAAGTGTTAGAACATGGAACCCAAACTTTCTGAATAGGTTCAGCTAATTGCTATCACAGCAACTTTTACTGACTGGCTTTATTGCAACATCTTGCCTGACTGGACTGTGCTCCATGGAGGTGGTGAGTTACAACTATTTGAGGATAAGTTGAGGTTTCAAGAATGATTTTTGATCCATTTGCAAACATTCCAGTGCAAGAACATACATGCAAAGTTTGTCTTCTGGATGCTTGTTTGGAATTACATGGCTTGCTTTGTGTTAATGAGGGCTTTCTAATCTCTTATAAGCGGTCTTATTTATGGACAAGCTGTGCTCTATGGATCTTCATCTTTCCTCAATGAATATAAGCAGTGAGTTGAATTGGACTAAATGACTTGTTACAGCATCTTGTTCTGCTTGTTAATAATGGTCTATCAATCATTGCTAAACAAGAGCTTATGAGATAGCTGGCTACCTTAAGGTGAATGTGAGGTTTGCCAGATCTTTATTACCTGTATTATGTACATCACAGCAATTCGTTGAGTTGTTGAACTGGAGAGAAAAATTTAATGGCAAGCATAAAGATAGAACTATTAGAGCCAGGCCAAGGTGTGTAGAAGCAGGATACAGCTAAGTGTTTTGCCAGTATGCAAGTCATTAATTTGAGGTTACTTTGCACAAAACCTCTGAAAATCTATTTTGTTTATTGAAGGAGAAAGGTGTTTCATTGAAGTCAGAATATGTAAATTAACATTCAAGCTGCCCTTGGGGTGGCAAATAAAACTTGTTCACTGATAAACTATAAGGTGGGAGACTTTTTTGAATATAAATTTTTTATTATAAAGAATTACTAAATATGACGTTAATAATATCTGCTGTGACTTTTGTTGGATCTCTTCATTAACTCTATCATAGAAACCCAAGCAGTTGTGGTCAGAATATAGTAAATTAGAAGACCAAAAGTTGGAGTTGACTGTTTTGTTTTTTTTTTTGTGCTGGAGTATGGCTGGTACTGTCTCAAATTGGAGTGAGCTAAAGCTCAGAGCAGAAGCAGAGGGACTAGATGGAAAGTGGATAAATTTCTACTCTGTGGAAATAATGTAGTTGTAGGAAATGGGGATTGTTCTCAGAGGACTGAAGGAGGAGACGAAGCTATCAGGATGTTTTCACTGGAGATAGGAGTCTGAGAGATGAGAGTACGCGTAGAAGTAGCCTTTCTGGAGGTAACACTGCCAAGGTAACATGTATTTTGTTTCCTTTTTTATTGGCTGGTCATCCTTCTCAAGAAAAAGTCTTTGTGAGGGTAAAATAATGCTCAAAGCAGCATCCAAAAGGAAGGTAACAGAAGAATATAAGCAGGGAGTTGGTCCTCCCGATTCATTCTCACTGCCATCCTCTGTAGTTTTAAGCCGTATTATGACAGGATTTAGGAATGAAGGGATGACTGAGATATGCAGTGCTTTCCTTTTGCTTGGGAAAGACTTTCATGAGTAGTCAGAAGCACTTGTCTGTCTCTTCCCACTGGCTGCCCACTGAGTTGATTAAATTAGTCCTCCTTGAATGAAGGGCTGAGCTACCAAGGACCTGAAGACAAAGCCTATCGCTCTAGGTCTGATCTGGATTTTCTGGCAGTTCCTGATGCTCAGTATTCACCTGAGCATGGAGCAATATGAGATACAGTTGAAATCAAAGAATGGTTCAAGCTGTCCCATTGATGGAGTGTCTGCTTTCTTGTCCTTGCTTGGCCAAGGGCAGACTAAGCCTTACATTATACTGCTATGTCCGTCTTGACTGTGGTCTAATACTCTGAGTGTCATCCAAACTGAATAGTGGAAGATGTCTGAAGCTTTTATTCAGTTGAGACCTGGGACATCTTTTCTGTTTTCTCTCTTGAGTTTTCTGAGTTTTCCTCTTGAGAGACCACTTCTAAGAATAGTTAGAGTTTCTTTACCCTGGAAGTTTAAGAAATTCACACAAATATGGGTAGTCTTGGTATACAGAGGGAAGAAGTGGAAGCCACAATCTAGTTTTCCTAAAGCCAGAAACTATTTTCCAGATTACAGAACCTCTGGATATTGATTTTTTTTTGCCATGAGTCCCACATTGATGACCACCTCTGCCAGGCTGTATAGCTCTTACAGACTAAGACACATCTCAAGTAAGCATTTATGTTTGGTTATTATTTATTTTTGATGCTCAATTTATGCAACTAAAATTATGATCTAAACATTAAATTATAATCTTGGCATGATTTGGATTATGTATGTCTCTGTGTGATTGCTTTTATATTAAATGGCTTATATGAATGCTGTTATTTATCTTGAAAGCAGGTCAAATGCATATTAATGAGGCCAGGTGTTAACTTGATGCTGGGTTTTTTTCCAAATAAGAAAATCTTTTATTAACTTAGGGTTTTTTACAAGTTTTTTTTTGGAATAATTATATGATGGTACTTTGTGCATCATAGTATTTCAACATCACAACTCTTCCTTTATTCTTTCCCTTCTTCCTTCCT